>JAHXMU010000507.1:0-32509 GCA_019455685.1 Philornis downsi
TTTAATGGCTAAGTTGTTGTTTTTTGTTTCTACTGAAAGGATAGTTTTTCATGGTAGTCTTCTCCGTTGAGATTTTAAATCGCGGTAAAACAAATTGGACAACTAGATTTTATTTAGCTTCACAATTCACTGATGCCGCTGCTGTTGTCGTGGAATTCACAACAGTTCCCGCATCATTTCGTTTTTTTTTTTTTTGGCATAATAAAATAAATCATATTTTTATAATGTTTATGCCATAAATCGGATTGTTAGTTAACTATTTCGCAAAATAAAATAAGAGTGTACAGAAAGCGAATAGAAAACGTTGCAAACATTTACATATGAAACTGTCCGCGTTTTCTCTCTATCTGCAACATGGAATGACGAGTATTAGCTTGTTTTCAACTGTATGAAATGTTTACTTACATCACATGTTGATGCGGATATATTTTTAAGGCTTAAGCGGAATATGCGATCCCTGAAAAAAAACGAAAAAAACGAAAAAATATGAAAAATATGAAAATTTGTGTCAGTTATATATGTATGTTTATTGTGGAATATTTTATTAAACTGTCATGTGAGTCCTGACAATTTCATGCCTTAAATCTACTATATATATAAACAAGTGATTTGGTGATTTACACTAAAGTTTATACAATACACATGCAGTTCAAATGTGCAATACAGCGATTACATGTCATGAATACGCATATCAAAATTTAGTTCCCATGAACATGCGGTCTGCAGAATTTAGGTTCCCTGAAGCAGAATTTTTTAGCGTGGCTATCTAATTTTGTAAAAAAAAGCAAACAGTTTATTATCCGGTCGCAGTAATATAAACATATTACTATAAATGGAGTATTTAGAAAAGGTCTACGCACGGTATAGCTGTACCCTTACACATATAGAGGGAGAAAGTAATTGGCTCCGACCTTTTCCTTCCCCAAAGAATAGAAAAAACATTTACATCGTATCACAAAAGAAGGTTTATGGCTGTTTAGCATGCAGCGTGAACGCAACGAATCCGAGAGAAGCGGATGGTACGTCAATCGATAATCTGACTTTTTAGAATTTAGTCGCTATAGAGAGCTTCTTGCGAGCGAACCATGTGAAAATTGTGCATGTGAGAGTTCAGCAAATCATTTTGATTCATCGACTGTAGCGCATAGAAGATTCTGCAATATTTGAGATTTTTGTTACTTAAATAACTCGCCAACCAGTTCTCTCATTCAAAAATAATCAAAAAGTTTGAAGAGGCCCATTCAAAATTGGGAAACCCAAAATCCGGGCGACGAAGGTTATCAAGCATGGTGGAGTGTATTAATACATAATGTTAAGAATGTTCATAATGATCCAAAAACCTTTCACATTAAAAGGGTGCAAGTATTTCAATCCGACTGGTACAAGAATTAAAATGCCAGGCTGCCAGTCAGACTCTCAACATCATAAACCAGGCAATTGAGGTCTTGCCAACGTCCACCAACATCTTGTTTTGGGATGAAGCCCATTTTCAACTTAATGGACACGTCAATAAGCAGAACTGCCGCTACTGAAGTGCAATGAATCTGAAGGGTAAGCATTAGAAACCCCTTAATTCACTTAAAATGATCATAAGGACTGCGAAGTCACCACAAGGAATTATTAGCCCTTATTTATTTGAGGATGAAAGGAGATATGCGGTTATGGTGATTTCAGAACGTTATGTGAATATATTATAGGTAGATGGTTTCTTGCTGTCTGAACTACAAAAATTTGCTGGCTTTATTAAACAACATGGCTCTGGCAAAGTCTCACTGGTCTAATACATTTCTGCCACAAATTCGTTAAATTTGCACTAGTAAATTGATCTCCAGTAGAGGTGACAAAAATTGGCCTCCACGCAATCCCATTTTAAATCCTGTTGACTTTTTCTTCACCAGTTTACACTAAATTCAAAGTTTTCGATATTAAATCACCCGGATATCGGCTTTCCAGCAACTTCCAAAAACTTCTTATAGTATGAAACGAATAAAATACCGGGTTATCCATTGCCGGGTTTCAA
The DNA here is from genome assembly GCA_019455685.1 of Philornis downsi. Taxonomy (NCBI): domain Eukaryota; kingdom Metazoa; phylum Arthropoda; class Insecta; order Diptera; family Muscidae; genus Philornis; species Philornis downsi. The sequence continues at coordinate 2,021 of JAHXMU010000507.1, forward strand.
AAGGAACACAAGAATTTGTAACTGCTATAAAAGCATATCAATCTACCGATATACTGTGGAAAAAGTTATATTATACTATATTATATTGTATTAAGATCATTTAAACAATTTGTTAAAAGGGTTTGTTAAAATAACAGTTTGCTACATTGATGCGCAGTTTAAACGCGATCTATCATCTACCACATTGCTAGAGGTCCATTTTGCCACTTTATTTCAAGTGTGTTTTGCGAGTCCTTCAATGGATAAAAATATCGAATAAAGAATTTGTTTCAAATTTTGTAGCAAAAATGAAAATTCGTATGCAAAGTGAAACTGAACTAAAAATACTTATGGTCAACCAAAGTACCGATTTATTCATTTTCTCAAAAGTAAAGGTAAATAAAACACACATAAAACTAAGTATTCGCTGAAACTTTCAATTCATAATAATGCGTGGACCTTGCCAGTATATACGAAATATAATGTCATTTAAATGATCGCTTCTGGATTGGTTGCAGCAGTGGATCTTTTCGAGGTAGTTTTCAACCACTTTTTCGCATATTTCAGACGGTATCTCGGCAATAACTTGACGATGTTGGTTTTCAAATGCCCCAACGTTTGAAGATTATACGCGTGAGCAAGTTCTTTGACGTAGTCCCACAAAAAAGTCAAACAGCGTCAAATTACATGATCTTGATAGTCAATTGACGTCGCTAAAATTTGAATTTATTTCTCATGCAATAAAGCCAAAATCGGTCGTATTGTGTGGCTCAGGACAACATCTTGTTGAAACCACATATCGTCCAGTTGATAATCTTGAATTGCATGCCAAAAAATAAGTCAGTTATTATATGGCCATAACGCTCTGAATTGAAATTCAGATTATCCGTCACAATTTCACTAACAGAAGCGATATTTTCGGCAGTGCGTAAATTGCGATGATGCACTACGCTGACCGCATCTGTAACGCTGCCAGTCTCTTCACATTTTTTTATAATCTTGCCAATTCCTTGCACAATAGGTCGATTATTACGACCACAATCACCTCGTAATTGCACGAAAAGTACCCACATTTAAATCACTACTTTTTGTAGTAAGTTTTAATGATTTGTTCGCTTTCATCGGTTGTTAAATGATCCATATTCGTAAATAGCAAACCTTTCACTAAATAAATAATACTTCAAATGAGAGGTATTTAACATATGACAGCCTTGGCAGACCGCCAGTTTTAAAACCAGTTCTACAAATTATAGGCACATTATGAATTACATCCTTAAATAAATGTTGAATTTAACATTTAATAAATGAAGCTGATGTCATAGAGTGTTAATAGGTTTACTGTACACAGTGTTTGAATATTTTATACAAGATATAATAAAAAGAAATTGATTATTTTTCCAATAGATGGCTTTAGTAATCCGTATCTCGCATTGTACGCGAGTGATCTGGTTACCATAGAAGACGTTAGAAAGATTAGAATTTGTATTTAAAAAACTACTCAGCTAGTTTTGTCATTGCTTGACTCATCAAAAATCAATCTAAAATTGATACTAACAAAAGGAAGGTACGCTATATTTTATAGCTTTTTTTCGATAAAAGTGGAAAGCCCAGGCGACTGGAAATGTGTATGGTGTTTATGGTCTTAATATTATGTACAATCACGAGCAATTTTGGTTTCAACGGTTTCATGCTGATAATTTTGATGTCAAAGATGCACCTCATTCGGTAAAGCCAACGACCGAAAGTGTCGATAACAATCTGGAAATCTTCGAGTGTAACCATCATGTAAGGACTGTTCCGGTTGCCCAGGAACTACCTATAAATAATACACAAAAGACCATTTAGAACGACTTGAGTAAGACTAGATACTGACTAGACTGCTGAAGAGGATTGCGACTGGTGATGGAAAGCGACTCACTTGTGATAACATCAGTGAAAACGTTCCTGGTCGAATAGCGGTGGGATAGCGCTAACCTTGGCCAAGCCAGGATTGACAATGAACAGCGTTTGTTGAATGTTCGGTTGGTTGGCAGTGAATCATATACTATAACTTGCTCGACTACGGTCAAACTCTTAACTCGGACCTGTACCGTCAACAATTAAACCGTCTACATAAAACACGTCTACAGAAGAGGTCAGTTTTGTGTAATAAGGAAGCAATTGTGTTCCAGCAGAATAACGCTAAGCCACACACGTCATTAGTAACTCGCTAGAAACCCCAAGAGTTTGGTTAAGATATTTATATACGACCATCTTATATTCGGGACGTAGCATCAAGTGATTAACACTTGTTCGTATCTATGGCAAATGATTTTGCTGGTACAAAATTCGCCTGAAGGGAAGCTTGTGAAAATCAGTTACACCAGTTTTTTGCTAATAAGAGCGAGAGTTTCTATGGGAAAGACATAAAGGAATTAACTTTAAGTTATTACACAAAACGATGCATGTCTAACCTACCGAATTGTTTTAAATTATGATTAATAAAGCACTCATGCAAAAGTAATGGATTTATTTTTAGTACACTATATAGGCTCTATATCAGCATGACCATCCGTAATCTCTGTATATCTTAAGCGAAAGATTCAGATCATTTAAATCATTAAATCTCCATTTGAGTCGAGAATTTTATGTGCTAGTACAAGCGAAAATTTGTAATACACAATCGGACATTAATATAACATAATCTAAAGTTTCTAAGAAACAAAATTTTAAAACATATATTCTGCCAGCAAAGAATCGGAAATTGATCAGTTAAAAAGTCCGGTTAAAACAAAATTTTTTTTACACATCTATTCCCTATACCGACGCGGAGTGTTAACGCTAACAGTGTGCGATTTTGTCGATTCATCTTCAAGCATGTTTTATAGTTTTTACAATGGAAAAAGATATCGGGCAATTAATTAGCCTCAAATTTTGTATTGCAAATGGAATTTTGTGTTTCAAATCACTGATAATGTTACAGATGGCTTACGGAGAATCGACTTTATTCAGACAAAGTGGGTATCAGTGCTAGACTGCATTCCGAAAATGTCAAGATGTGCTGCATGATTTTCCTAGTTCTGATCAATCAATTGATGTTAAGATACAATTGAAAAAAAATTATGACCAAGAATTGCCATTTAAGTGTGAGAGAGAGATAGCAGCTGAACTCTCTCGAAACAATTCATGCAATTTAGAACATTTTTTTGGGTATGCAGCCCATTGCCGCTCAACTAGTTCTGAAGGACCTGAAGTTTATACAAAAACTTAGTTACAGAAGACATGAAGAAACGAGATAATTTCGATTCCACATTCATAAAATTGTCATTGGTGATTTAACAGGTGATTGCAAGTAGTTATCGTTTAGTTATCGTAGTTATCGTTTTACAAGTTTGACATGTCAATAAGTCAATAAGCTTCGGAATGTGACTTTCCATTAAGTCGAAATCGAAAAAAAAACCACATCAAAACCGATAAAAATCATTTTAAAGATATCATTGTCAATGAATTTCTGCTCAAAAATTCAAGAAATATCGTCGAACAACCATCGTACCCAACTGATAAACCTTCGGCTGACTCTGAAACTGAATCCATTTTCAGTCGATAGAAGAGAATTCTATCTAAAAACTGCAACCTTTTCAGGGAAAAGTGTTCAATAATGTTTCGATAAGTGCGTTATTGGTTGGCATAACCGTATTATTTCGGTAGGAGCCCACTTTGAAAGCGATACAATAAATATTTTGCATTCTATTGACCAATTCGCTGCACTTTTTGCCAGCATATGTTATACGATAATACAATTGGATTACTTACATGGCTCCCACGTAGAGTGAATCCCGCTCCTCATCCATATGAAAAGTGCGATAGTATAGTTTGCCGCAGTTAAATTCACGAACATGATCTGAAAAGACAGAAGTTATACATTAAGTATAGTAACAGTATAGGACAGGGTAGTAATAGGATAATTGGAAACAAAATAGTGGACAAGTACATGAAAAGTGCAGTTAAAGACTACATTATATTCCGGAACCTATTATGGTCGAAATTATAAGCTTAAATTTTAAGCAACAAATATTTGGTTATCGTGCCGTAACTACGGGCATCATCCACTGATACGTTTCGGCCAGTTTCGTTTTTAAAGAAATATGAATCGATAATTGATTGAGTGTTTGGTAAAATTTTGAAAAATGAACCAAATAAAAGATGCCCATTCCACGGTGACGCCCACTCCATCTTGCACCAATTCAAAAGTATATTAAGTAAAGGTTTATGTAAGTGAGTGTACCTGAATGAAATTTCGGTACCAGTTTTAAATTTGTTAAATAATTCCTCACCGAGTTCAAAATGCGATTGCATATCTATAGTAATTTATTTATTTTCTTACTTGGACGATTACACGAATTCGCCTTTTCCAATTTTCATTACTTTCCGTGCATATACGAGTATATGAAGATACTACTGCAATTTCCAAAACTCATATTTCATAAATTCGCATGAACGTACAACAATTAGCCGCATATTTCAAGAATGTACCCAACCATTTCCCTCTTAACCGCAAAACTCAAGACTTGACACAAATCTTCTCGTAGCCCACAAATTGCATTTGTGGGTCAAACGACAACGCCATAATCAATGTTCACTCATCAAATGTTAAATATTTAAGCACACATGTATGTGTGCGTGCGTATATGTGCACGTAAGTAGGTATGTGTATGTGCTTTCAGTGACGGGACAGCATAACACAAAGGCGACATTGAGGGTCGTCCAAAATGAAGACATAACAATAGAAGAACTTGTAGATGTCCAAATTTTTAGTTAGCACTGGTCATGTGCATGTGTAGGTTATGTCGTAATTGGTTTTTATACATAGTCGACTTTTAGGAGACTGCATATACACTGAATTTTGTACACAGCAAAGTGTTGTTATTAATATTCGGTGGTGATGTTGAAAATACCACAAACCGGATTATTTGTGGTGCTCTAGGCAAATTTTGTTTTGTAATAAATTTTTGAAAATTTGTTACATACATATCCGGTGCTTTAACATACATACATAGTTTCATTCGTTCACAAATGGAAAAATGAAATATAGTAAAAAGAAATGCACTATTTTTCCAATAGATGGCTTTAATAATCTGTACCTCGCTTTGTATAAGTTCCACCGTACGTCACCGAGGTGAAGTACTTGGTCGTTGCCATGGGAGAACGAATGAGCTGTTTGCCTCATTTGGCTGAGAAGTAAGCTGGTCAGCGTTGTTGGCCAGCTTAGATGAGTGATTAGGAGTGACTGGGGCTTAGTAGACGAGCTGTTCGTATCGTCTATCAGAGGATGTTTGTTGCCATAGCAACTTACCCGTCTCCTGTGTGGTTCTGCTTTTGGATACCTCAAGATCCTCTCTTACCAGAGAGTGGTGTTATTGGCTTGTATGCCAGTATGTCGAACGGTTTCGACAGAGGCCCTTCAGGGCCCGTCGTGCGACTAATTCAAGGCCAGGAAAGGGTATGCACTAGCGGCAACGGACTGGTCCATTGAAGGGGTAGAGAGCATGAGGGCTGAGCTTAGGGGGCTCTTGGACGAAAGTGTCTTGTCGAGATGGCACACACGTTAGGTTTTTGCCAGATGTTACGTTCGTTGGAAGAAACACTGACTTTGATTTTAACCTCTATTTTGGTTTCTTGCTGACGGGACATAGGTTACACAATGCCTTCCTGCATAAGAGAGCCCTGTCCGATCGCGATTCGTGCAACTGTGGTGCACCAGTCGAAGACTGGCGGCATGCAGATATAAAGGACTTCCAGGGATTAACGATTACTAGGCCAGGGGATGACTGGATAGTGAGCAACATGCTTTCTACTCAGGGTGTTTTGGCTAGAGCAACGGTGTTTACTTCCGGAGCGTTTGCTAGGCGTAGGGCTACTGCGACGTAGTTGTGGGAAGTGGGTCTGCTGACCTTTTCAAGGCAGTCTGACCTGTGGGTTGAGCGGCTGCGGGACTGTTTGGATCATGCTGATTCCAGCTGTTGGTGGCTGTGTGCTCGTGTGCAATCGTTGGACCGCAAGAGGTTAAAACTGGGCTTTGTCTGGTACCGGGGGTGATAGGGATACACACAGGCAGGTTTTGGATTCGTGGCCCATCATCTGTGTCTTTTTGATTTCTCGGGGGCTACGGATAGGCATGGGGTTTTCCCCTATGTCTATATATCATGATTGCCGTTCACCGTCGCCGAACGGAAGGGGTTTGGAATTTTCCCCGTCTCCCACCTGTGTGGGTACTGCATCCTTACAATGTAGTATCGACCGTTTCATCTACCTGGGGTCTCCGTGCCTGCAGGTATGTACATAAAACTGTGCAGTTTGTACTCTTTTGCCGCAGGGCGACCAATCCCGTGAGGTATGGTGTATAAATCACAATTTGGTAGTAGGGTTGCTTTTTGTTTTGCTACGCAACCGGTGAGTTTGGCCGGTGTCGTGGGGATCGGGAGGCCCAGGGACTAAGTTCCCGGCTGATCTTTTGGTGTAGGACCCTTAATGGGAGCATCACGCGGTTGTGGTTGGTACCAAAATCGCTGGTAGAGACTTTGTGCTCGAATGTGGAGTTGCATTGCAACTGGGTGCTACAGAGCAGCAGAGGTAGTAAGATAGACCTCACCTCCGCCAAAGGAGATTATGTTGCAGACTAGCATAATCAATTTGGTATCTCCTGGGTGCGAAGAAAGGGTTGACAATTGCGGTAGTGCCAAAATTGTGAGCCCCTTTTCCTAGATAGTCCAAGTTTACTTGGCTATCCCAGGGGGTGTTGGCAATCGCATTGTAATATGCCCAGTGTGTCGCACACCGTGGGTAAGGCCTTTACGGCGAGACTCACGGTGAACCCTTGTGGACTTCTGTGTATTGATTCCGAGGCAGAAAGTCATCTACTATGAGATATTCCTCTTTGGTCAAGCTCTTAATTCGAACTTATACCGTTACAATTGAACCGTCTGAAGGAAGCATTCGCCCAAAACCTGAAAAGCTTTGGCCAATAGGGGAGAAATGGTGTTCCATTAGGACAATAATGGGGCGCACACATCGGTAGTGACTTGCCAAAAGCTCTGGGAACTTGATTGTGACGTTCTTGTTCATCCGTGTTATTGTACGGACCAGGCATCTGGTCTTGTCACCGACATTCGCCTCAAGCGAAGCTTGTGAAAATCGACTATCCCAGATTTTTGCGAATATGTATGAAGATTTCTATGAATGAAAGCATAGTGGAATCACTTTCAAAATAGTAACAAGTTATCAAACATAACGACGCATCTAAATATGCTAAACAAAGCCTTCAATATCATCAACCTCTTTTTATCATATCTTACAAAAAATAATGGAAAAATTTGATTCTCAATCAGCGAACTTAAATTTTTTTCTATAACTATTATTTGAGCAAATTTTAAAGAAATTGTCCCAATCGTCTAACACTTTACTATCATATATTACCAAAAAATGGTGATAGTTAATAGATATCGAAAGGTTCTTCTCAACCCATAAACTAAGAAACTGGCCTAACAGTGGGTGTGGTCATGGGAAAATACTAACAAATACGAGTTTTCACTTGAAAAACAGGCAAAATCTATGTTATGTACGAGATGTTGTTCTTAGCTGGTGATGAGACATTATATCGCCCATGACACTGCGGACCACTATCCATGACGGACGGGACTAATTTATTGCGTTTGTCCAACTTTGGGGCTGCCCGCTTAATATTAGTATGATGCGAGAACTGAAAATCCATAGACAGATTATTTGATCATTTGTTTCACATACCAGCCACGCCATTCAGTTTCATGCCGAAGGTTTTGCAAATAATCGAAATACACCCAAAACAGGTAAAAGAAATTTTACTTAATATTGTGGAAATATGGAAATGATTTAGCGTCATAGCTAAAAACGTACTTAACATTTAAATATTTGTACTCAGTTGAAGTAAAAGAAATAGACTTGATTTGCAGTCAGAAAGACTTAGCATAAGTATATTTTTCCAATAATTTTAGTAAATATTTTATTTAAACAGAGTATAATTTCTTTAATTGTTTGGTAAATATTCGCAAACTTTTCTTTTATTTTAGTAATTTTTTTTAGTCCACTTTTGAACTTAATTTAAAGAGAAATGGAATTATATGTTATGTGCATTTCTAACAAATTTGTACATTTTTCCCTCTATTATGTTGTTTCAGTCGTTACTTTCAGTACATTTTCTTGTCTCTGATTTCCAAACTTCGAACAACACACTATAGTGTGTTCTGGAAATTATTGCCTAACACGGTTTTCTCAACAATTTAACTAACCGAACACTATATTAGTTATACAACGCATACGAGTACAATGAAATAAGAAATTTAAGCAAAAATCAGACTAAAATTTATTTTGGTTTTAGAAAATAGACAAAAGAAGAATCATACAAAATGTATAGCGGTTAAGGAGGTCATATGATAAGTAAGGAAGTAAACAAAGGGGGAGAAGACATAATCTCTGGAAGACCACGGCTACCGAGTCTTTTTTGCGACTCATTTCTGTCAAAATGCATAAAACTGCATTTTAGTACAAAGCCCTACAAGTTTCCATACAAAATAATTCAACTCAGGCGAAAATGCGTTGCATGTGAAAAGCAGATTCAGAATGGAGGTAGCTCTGAAAGTCATATTTAATTATATTGAACAATTACAGGGATTTCAACATATTGTTTTTATCGACAAATATTTCTATGCTGCCGCATTACAGAGTTTTTAAACGGGGTTCTGAAGCGATACTGAAAATATTGCAAAAATGTCCGTGTCTGTGTCTTTTTTCTACACAGTTCGCACAATCGACCATCTGTATGGTTGATTCACTCTATACGAGGACGGTCTCAAAACTAGCCAACATTACATATAAATGGTGGCAGTAGTTAAAAAAAAATATTTTTGTGACAATATTTCCGTTAGAAAGGTCTCAGTCTAACCAACATGAGAGACGAGCTAGAGCAATCTGATCCTTCGATTACGACTGTAAAATATGGGGTAGCAGAGTTTAAACGAGGTCGTACGAGTTGTCAAGACGAACACCGTAGTAGTTGATCAATTGAGCCAAAACGGTTAAAAATAATCTACAAAATGGTACTGGATGATCGTCGGCTGAAGGGGCGTGAGCTAGCTGAAATGATAGGCATTTCAAAAAGTGATATACATCGCATATTGACCGAAAATTTGAATATGAGAAAGCTGTGCGCAGGATGGATCCCTTGCATGCTTTGAGTACAGCAAAAACAGCGCCGTGGGGATGTTTCGGTAAAGCGTTGGGCGATGTTTCACCGCAATAAAGCCGAAGTTTTGCGTTGATTTATAACCCTGGATGAAACATGGGTCCACTAGTTCACTCCTGAACCAAAGGAACAGTCAAAGCAATGGACTGGAACGGAGTAATCGTTCGAATTGCTTCATTAGACACCTCATCCACCCACGGACTATCTTCTATTTCCAAACTTGAAAAAATGGCTCGGTGGTAAAAGATTTCACCACAAGGAAGAGGTGGAAGAGCTACGGGAGTCTGCTCCTTCGTTTAAGGCTGTAAAATATCTGGTAGGCGAGTTTATACGAGGCCGTAAGAGCTGCTAAGAAAAAAACCGTAGCTATCGACAAATTGAAGTGTGCACGCCAGACACGGTTAAGAAAATCGACAAAATGATATTGGATGATCGTCGGCTGAAGGTGCGTGAGCTAGATGAAATGATAGGCATTTCAATTTGAAGATGAGAAAGCTGTGCGGAGGATGGGTGCCGCGCCTGATTTCTGTAGAACAAAAACAGCGTCGTAAAGATGTTTCAGTAAAGTGTTTGGCAAGTGTCACCGCAATAAAACAGAATTTTTGCGTCGATTTATAATCATGGATGAGACATGGGTTGACCAATTCACACCTGAAACACAGAAACAGTCAAAGCAGTGGAGTGAAATGGAGTAATCGTTCGAATTGCTTCATCACACACCTCACCTCTATTCTATCTGTCTAATGACGTCTAGCGTAGGCAGATCGCAGTTATAGAACGCGAGATCCAGATTACTAAATGTATCAATTAGATTTTTTTTTTTTTTTTTGCTATACTCTATACAAAATACAAAATTTGGATTAATGCAGACTATCAAATAGGAATTACTGATTAAAGATTAAGTTTCGCTAAGTCGAAGTTCCAGAAACACAAATTTTCTAAAATTTAAGTGTCTCCTTCTTCGGTTTTCTTTTGCCGTTTTAGGCACAAGCTCTCTTCATTCACATATCGTTGTGTTATTTTTACATCACTGATCATACTGCCGGCGCTACGTACACAATGTGGGAACAATAAAGGAAATGGTGGATTAAATAGCTAACGATGCCCAGAAATGTGAGTACTTAAGCAAATATTAATTGTCACTATTCTGTGAGTCCGCCGCAAAAGCAGCAATATTACAATAGTAAGCATGTATGTATTCACATTTCCACGTATGTATGTGTGTTTGTATACAGCGACACAAAACTTTCATATTTGCCTAAGTAAATAGGCTAATGTTACACAAATTGTCCTTTGTGTGGTCTGAGTTCTATGTGTCCCTAAATGTATGCAACAAATATTACACTACTGGCGTTTATAATATAAGCACACAAAGCAGAAAGAGAGAGACATAGAAAGTGAGAGGGATGTGAAGGAAGAGAATCATTGTTTTTGTGGTTTCTTTATTAATGTATTTTTGGTTTTCGACATTTAGTTATGGCATTTTCCTTTTATGGTCTCCTACATACAAGCGTAAATATTAATTATATTAATTAAATTATTGTTTATTGGCATTATGCGCCCACACACCCATAGACACACACATATTGGCATTGCATTAGAGTTTGTGTACACAATATTGTGGTTTCTAAGCAATTTATTAATAAAATATTCGAAATAATTTTACTTTCTGCCGGGCAATGTGTGTAACACAAAACGATTACACGGATAAATTGATATGATTTTCCAATGGAATTTGAATGGCACCCGATTGATGTGTAAGCAAAAATTATCAGGGATTGGGATTGGGGGAAAAATATCTAATTGGCGCCACTGTATAGGAAAATTCGCAGTTAACGTCATATATAGTCGGCATTGTATGTGTTGGCATGTGTTTGTTTAGGATATCGTCAATATCATAAGGATTACTTTTGAATGTTTAAGGAGGTTTAAATAAACATAATTGGAGGGTTAAGAAATAGTATTAAACTGCTCTATATTGTTACATTAAATGCATTAATATGAAACATTGCCAGTAGTAAGAAAAGGATATTTTGTGAAATAGTTAATCGCTTTTTTTGTAAAAAATATTTTATACTCTATAATAACCAACAATTGTACTTGTTTTTAAATCTTTTAACCACTCGACCGACAGTTCCTGTAGCAGCGCAATATGAACGTTAGGTATAAAGAAAGGCCAACAAGTACCGGCAACGGCCACAAAATCAAAGAATTGAATCTTCATAACTCAAGACTATTTCAAAATATGGCAATGTAATTTCCAATGTCACAACTATTAAGCTGTGACGTATTTCTTATGGGAGACGACATATCTCCTTTAAAGAGAATTATTTCACCATCAACATTTTCGAAACCATAAATAAATCAATAAATCACTGCGAAATTTGCAATGTACATAACGTGGTCTTAGTACTGCGTACAGAGATAAAAAAGGTTAAATTTATATAGCTGTAGAGTCAAACTGCTCTACAGGTCTTATACATCTTAAATATACTATGGGTGTTATAACAAAGTCATTGACAGCCCCAAAATTGAGAAAAAAAAGTCCGTTGCATCTCATAAATGAGACATGCGAGAGCTTTTGACATTCTGTGAGCTTACACGTATTATATTTTTAGACTCACTCAACTGAGCCTACAGTTTGACGGCAATTCCGAACATCACACTTTGAGAAGCATTTACACGGATGTCGATTAATCGACTATTCGATGTATTCATCAGACACATCGAGGTGACCGCAGCACAAATAGTGATAAGTTGCTGTATGCGGAATTGAACCTGCGATCAGGCAAACAATAGTCACGTATATTAACCATTGCGCCACGGTCGGTCACGGCGCCAGAACCAGAATTGAACGCTGTGGTTTAATAAACTATACATCTTTAACAAAATTATTAAGAAACAAAAGGAAAAACTGAACCCTCCCAAATGTTGGCAAAACACGAAAACTTGTTAAGGACCATAATCTAGGGCTATGTACTTGGGATGTACAGGCCCTCTAGAAGGCATATGCTTGAAGCGAAAACTGTTACGTCTGTGAGAGTTGCCGCACAAAGGGTGAATTCTGATACCGATTTGCAGTAGATACACGACTTAGGCGGCTTTTTCAGTGGCTTCGACCAGCTGTGGATAAAAATGTACAAACCACATCAACTTGAAGTATATTTTTGTCATCATGAATTGTCCTTACGCACCGACAGAACAGGGAGATGAAAAGGTAATGATGAGAAAATATAATGGGAAAATGTTAATGGCCACTATGTCAAAAGTGATAGCTTCAATGGCGAAAGAGTGCAGGAACATCCTGGTCACCGACTAAGGCAAACATAGGATTGAACATAATAAAAAAATGCTAAGCAGCAAAATGCAAATCTACTAACGTTAAAAAAAACAAACAAAAAAACAAAGCAACAGTTTTGAAAAGAACAGCAAGAAAAGAATCCTATCAAAATCTACAGGAAAAAATTTATGGTATGGACGGACAATGGTACAAATCTGGTAGTGAAAACGTAAATTGTGATGTAAATATGGAGAGATGAGAGAGATGGAGATTTTACAAGTTCCCTGTAAGGCAATAAAGATAGTGAAAACGAGATAGCTTATGACAATATCAATTGCGGTAATTTACATGAGTCTCGCCGTGAGGCCTTACTCATGGTTTGCCATCACACATGGGGCTGTTTTCTATAATTCTTTTCTTGCTTATAATTCGTTTCTTCTTGCGGCAGCCAGCGCCTCTTTGGGGTACCCAAACTAATCCCGAAAGGATTAGTCGAACTACCTTTGAGATTAGAAGTAGGTCCCTTTGGAAAAACTTCCTCAGGGCCCGCTTACTCTCTCGGCCAAAGTACCTTTGCAGCCACTTGGTATGAAGTGAGCTACCTCCCGGTTAGGAGTTGAGGTAATCTAGGAAGACCTCGATAGACATGAACAGTGTTTCCAAGCTTCTGCCTCCCTTCAGCAATGCAACCTGAAGCAACGCAAAAGCACTGAAAACACATGTTCGGGTAACCACAGCCAGCACGATGCTCCCACAAGGGGTCCACGCCATCGACGCCATCGGCAAGAACAATGTTCTTTGGGCCCCTGGTCACCCGTGCTACCAGAAGAGAAGAACCCTCTGGTCTGGGATTCGCAGACAAGCTACCCCAGTCCTCATACCTCGCATGGAACTGGTAATCCATTATCTACGGCATAGATTTTCAATGTCCCAGGAGAAATATTAACACAGCAAATTAATGCCATGCTCCTCTAGTCTATTAACCATATCTCTCCACGAAGGAACTCCATGGTCGTGCGACTATTACAACGGAAAGGATAAATCTTCTGATATCTCTCGACGGCTTCTCTATGTCCGCTCCTGTTGCCAGGTTGTTTAATTGTCTTGTTAAACTATGACATCTCCCCTTCACTTGGTTTTCGAAAAACGAGTTCCAAGGCCAGTTTGATGTCATATTATAGGTGGATCCCAAAACATAATCCACCTGTCCCTAGGGCGCCTGGCACAGGGTCACACTATTTGTTTATGTACGCAAGGATCATCCTTTGCCTGCTTAATTACAGGATCGGGTAGAGAGGCTTTGCGTTTTAGGGGTAAACGGTACAAAGCATCCTAGGAAACACTCGTTTACCCACAGCTAATGACAATAGTATAGATTTCCAGCTACGTAGTCAAAACGATATCAGATTAATGTCACGACTTAAAAACAACAAAGCGGTTGAAGCCAATGTACTGCCGCCAAAGCTATTCAATATCGAAGACGACGAACCAATCAGCCCGTGTATACAATTTGGTTAAAGGAAAGCATGCTCGATGATTAGAAGAAAACGGTATCATGTCCTCTGTTCGAAATAGTTGGCCAAAGTGTTAGTACCAACTGCATAAATGGTTTTCACTTATCATATATAAGTTCCTGACAAATTTATTATGTAAAGACTAAAGTTTGCTTTTTCCCATATGATTGAAGATCATCCGCGCAACTTTCCACCTGACAAGTCGATATTCATGCAGCAATAAATCATTTAGAAAAACGCAGGAAAACAGATGTACATTTTTCACCTTTTGCAGACGATAAGGCCGCCTTCAATGGCTCGGCGCGACAAAAATTACTTGCAGTCATGGCTAGCCACTAGTCGTTCTGTAACAAAAATCAACTTAATCAGTAACAATTTTTTGGAGTATGAGGCACATGTTAAAACGGAGAGGTGTTACTGCAGCCTTTTCATGCATTGACATGGAGATTTATGTTGCAAACAGGAGCAAAACAAACTAATTTGAAGGAGTTTTCTGAAAGGCAAAGCTACCAACAGCTATAATTTTAGAGTTTTGGATGTTTTCACAAATCTTTGTACCCTTGTAAACTAAATAAATGATATCAACTGGAAAATTAAGAAAAGGGCAATCCGCTATTTTTGACAAGGTAAGAAACCTAATGACATCTAGAAAAAATAACCTTCATACACTGTATAGCTAACTCAAGATATCCGAATGGGAATGAACTGACGAAAAAGCGCAGAAAACCGAAATGCTTTTAATAATTTTCTTATAATTAATTCTATTACCGTCGCCATCTAAAAAAAAAAATACGTGCGTATTGATAATCCATTAGGAAAACGATTTAAATAGATAAAAAAAAATGTACGGGAAGAGGACGTTCTAGTTAGGAAATATTTAGTTTTTATTCAAATTTGTCGTATCACCTTATTATGTCGACGAAAAGTTCATTCATCAAAATATTTTTCAAACGCATTTTCGGAAAAGATTTCGGTTTTCATCGCCAATTCTCTTTTATGACTTTTATCGACTAAGAACGGATAACTCCAAGTGGTAATTTAAGTTTATGAGAGAAAAAAATCAAACGTAGCCATATTTACAATGACAATGACATTTATTGAGTTTTCGGCCAAAAACCTAAAATCCATTAATATCCTTTTCACAAATTTAACCTTTTTCGGCGAATTTGCTCCTTCCAACGCCGCACAACAAAAACATAATATTCCTTATTTACTGTCTGGCCTTCTGGCAAGTATTTCAAGTGCACAACATCGCGATAATCTAAGAAAACTGCCAATATTATCCTGACCTGTGATCTACTTTGTCGTGATTTTTTCGGTTTCGACACACTTGAAAGGCAACATTTTGAAACTAACTTACTGGCTTGCGTGTCAAATCAATCTTATCACCAATTATACTGTATTTTATGAATGTTGGTCGGAAATGACTCATTTTGGCATATTTCAACTATCTTAGCCCTACTAGGTTTTGGAGCATATGAGGTCGGCAAAGCATTTCATACACAAATGATAGCCTAAAGTGTTACGAATCGCCATTAACTTCGGTTGCCGATAATCGACCAGGGAGAGGCAAATCTTTTTTTTTTTCTTTTATTGCTATCATCGTTACAAAAATTTAAAATATAATTAACATTTACAATGTTGGAGTGTTTACATTAAGTATTACAGCAAGTTAAAACTAATATTTCGACATAAAAACATATAAATTATTCTAACAATTGGGATAAAAAGATAGAAAAAAGCTTCTAAAATGAAAAGGAACTATAAGCTTCGCTGCGAAGCTAACGAATGAGGTTAATTATACCAATTCCTTATTGACCCGTGTATTGAAAACCTACATTTGTCTTCGAAGCTATGAGTTAGACTGTGGAATGTGATATCAAGATATTCTATTTTGCAATTATTTTGTACCACATATGTTGGATATCTGCTAGGTAAATTACGAATTACTTTTAGGTTTTTGTTTTGTATTATTTGTAGCTTCCTACGATTGGTTTTAGTGCTTTTCAGAAACCAAATCTGACATCCATACGTCTTTATTGGAAGTACTCGTATACACATTTTGTAAATGAGCATTTTATTTTAAACATTTAACAACGATTTTTTATTTAATAATGGATATAATACTCTGCCACATTTTAGTGCTTTATCATGGGCGTCCCAAATATGTTATTTGAAATTTAGCTTCTTGACCAATATAACTCCGAGGTACTTTACAGAATTTTAGATTGATACGTCTGATCCCTGTATTGAAAGCCTTTCACTATGTATACGTTTAGGCGATTTATTAAAAGGAAATATAATCACTTGAGTTTTGTCTTGGTTTACTTTTGTTTTCCAAACATATAATATTTTTGAACTATTAATACCGCTTTTTTCATTCTTTTAATAATTGCATTAGAAACTTTTCCACTGCTAATGATAGCTGAATCATCAGCATAAAAAGCAACGGATTGATTTGACGGTATATTAAAATCGGATATATAAATGGAATATAAACTAGAAGCCATGACAGATCCTTGAGGGATTTCAGCTGGAATATTTCGAGACGTCGAAGTTACATTACCAACTTTTACCGAAAAATATCTATCTTTCAAAAAACTTCTAATACTTTTTGGCTGAATGGAAATTTGTTTTTATTTAATTAGAATACTATACCGTCGTGCCAAATGGAGTCAAAAGCTTTCTCAATATTTAGCATTATCACTTCCGTGCTTTTCCTAAGGTTTTTATTACTTTCAATCATATTTACAACTCTTTTTATTTGATGGACTGTCGAATGGCCTTGTCTAAAGCCAAATTGTTCTTTGTTTATAACATTATTTTCTTGCGCAAAGTTTAATATTGTACTTAATATCACCTTTTCGAATAATTTATCTAATACACCCAGCATACTAATAGGTCGATAGCTTGTAGGTATTTTTCCATCTTTCCTGGTCTCAAAACTGGAATGACTTTTGCATCCTTAAAAATTTTAAAATTATTGTATAAACACCAGGGCACGAAATTCCATTTGAAATACAGAGTTTGAGACAAATTCTTTGTCCGATATTTTCATCCATTGACAAAATCGGAAAATACACTTGAGGTGAACTGACAAAATCGAACACTGTAAACAATAAAAACAGCAGATAACGCTCAAGTTCGGTGTTAGTAGCATAGAGGACAGTAGTGCCAACATAAGAGCAAAAAGAAATTTGAATTTCATTAAGAGGGCTTTTTAAAACATCAGTTCCCGGTAACTTTTTGCACTGTATTACCGTTTGCATTCAAAAACGTACATGACGATAGATAAATCACTAAGAAAATATAAGTTCAAAGTTGTGATAACATACAATACTGCACAGAAAGCTCATACAAAACACTTTAGTTAGAATCAAATCATCAAATCATTTTCTCTACGGCAAATCAACGATAGTACTTTAAAAATTATGTTTATGTTTATATATATTTGGGAGGTTTTCATTTTCAATACATACAATTCAAGCCTAGGCTGGGACATGCAAACTATTTACATTGCTTTCCTTAAAGTTTTTAAACTATTGGCAAAAATTGTTCAAACGCTTTCACATATTTTGCAATTTTTGTTTTGTTGGCAAATCTTAAACGTTTATTATGCAAAAATAATTCATGTTCAAACATTGTTTTCTTTTATTTTCAAATCAAATATTTTTCTTTACATCCTGTTTACATTGCAAGACATTTTCCTATGTCCTTCCTTGCCTGTTTCTACAAATTGAAATAAATAATAAAAGACGTAAAGGAAAAAAATCTGTAATGTTTACAGATATTTTATTACTTGAGTTCACAACCAAATAAAAATTAATAATAGAAGAAAGCAAAAAAATCTCAGGAAATCGAAGGCTATACAGTATGGGAAATATGTGGGAAGTCAACACGAAATGATACAAAAATGGAACCATCCACACTTCTATATGTTTTTCATATTTACTATACACACATAAATTTTATTATATATTAAGGTGGTTCGCGAATATAAACTTTTGAGGAAGCTGCTTTTTATTTCAGTATGACTTTAGACATTTATTTTGGATTAAGAATTTATGAATCGGAATTCAGCAAACTGGAGCGGAGAGCATACAAGGGTTTTACATGAGTCTCGCGACTAAGGTCTTGCCCGCTGTATACTAATCTGTTCAGTAATGTTCATATTGTAATGCAATTGACTGCGCCCCCTGGAACAACCAAGCGATCTTGGGCTATCTAGGAATAGAAGTCGACAATTTTCGAAGCAAGCTACCACAACTGTCGGTTCTTTTTTCTAGCTTGAGGGCACCAAATTAAGAATGTCAGTAAGAGCCATAGTCCCCAATGGTGAAGGTGAGTCCTATCCTATTGGTGTCCCGTCAAGAACGCAAGATTTAAATTTGGCGCCATTCGAAGTGTCTTTGTTTGACATTTGAACAATTGTTATTGTTTGCTAATAGAAGATACGAGGTTAGTAAAAATGAAGCGCTACACGAATGAACAACGCATTGGTAATGATTCAAAAGCAAGGAACTTGCGTTCCTTATGAGTTTACGTTCCTTACGAATTGTTCGCCTATGAACAACTACTTCAGCAACAAAAAAGGAACGGTTTTCTTCTTCTTCTTCTTATTGTAACAAATTCGTTATAGCGATTTAAAGAAAAGAAAGTCGTGGTAGCTGCCCGATTATACTTCTACGTCGTCGCCTTGGCCAAATATTTACGCTGCAAAGGTTATGCTCTGTATTTGGTGGGACCAGGTCGGTGTTATTTATTACGAGCTGTTGAAACCAAGCGAAACCATCACTGGGGATCGGTATCGACCGTAATTAATGCGATTGAGCCGAGCTCTGCACAATACACGGCGAGACACGAAAAAGTGATTCTTCAGCATGGCAACGCTCGGCCTCACGTGACCAAGCCCGTTAAAACCTACCTGGAAACGCTGAAATGGGAAGCCTTACGTCATCCGACATATTCTCCAGATATTGCGCCGTCCGATTATCACCTGTTCCATTCGACGGTACACAGTCTGGCTGACCAACAGTTTTACTCACATGACGACATCAAGGAAAGGCTAGATTCGCGGATAGGCTCGAAAGATGAACAGTTTTACCGTGACGGATGGCCATAAAGATGGGAAAAGGTAATAGGGCAATAATAACATGGGCAATAATAATAACAATGGGCAATAATTTCAATGAATCATTTGTAAACATGTTTTCATAATAAAGTTGCATTTTGATAAAAACAATAAAACTTCAAAAACTTAGTTTTTACTGCTATTTTCAAAAACAATTACCACTCAAACGAAATGTTTTGTCGGTTCTCATAAAACAATTCAAATTTTACTTTAGCCTACGACTTCTAATCGATTCTTATATTTATCGTGACCCATCTTAATGTGCAAGTATCGAGCATATACACATATAGAATATCTTACAGTAAACGTATGCATTTAGCTACGTCAGTGTTTCTAAATAAACATACATACAAACTTGGAATACTAAGGATAGTGGAAGTTGTTGTGTGATTCAAATAAATACACATGTGCATAGAACCCTAGACGTATTCCGTTAACTCTTTTGTTAACATTACCCTTTTTTAGTAAATTTCTGTCATAGTAATGTGAATGTATCGTTATGTGTTTATTTATGCTGTACCCGTGGCTGAGTAAACACATTTGATATGCAAATATCAAATATCTTAAGGATTTTGTAAGCTTGAAATTTTGTTTTTCTTTCCTACTTCCTATTCGGTTTACTTTCCAATAAATATCATAACAATTGTTTTCAATTGCTTAGTTTGAAACCATAACATAAAATCATGAAATTGGTAGAGCAAACGTTGCAACAGCAATGAATTCCACCTGTTTCGAAACCGACATGGTAATAGAATGTCTAATCGGGGTCTACTTAAATGGCCGAAAAAATATATTTGTAAATTTCAGATAAATGTGAAGCGTGTAAACTCAATCAAAAACGTTAATCTTTCGAATAAGAAACATCGCGATACAATTTTGTATATCTTCACTCAAAGGTATAATCCCAACATTAAAACTTGTAAAGGGTTTTTTGAACAAAAACACTTCATTAAAATCATAAAAATATCCGTCTGTCCGGCTGGCTGGCAGACACTATAAATGTCGTAAATCTTTATGAAACTTCTTAGAGCTGGGCATAGTCTAATGGGCATGGTCTAATTGCAGCCAATGATTATAAACGGGTAGAACGGGTCCACCCCTTCGGATACCTCTCATAAATATTGATCGTTTTCCAAACTTCAATTACGAGAGCGGTCCCAATTCTAGTCGACCTGACGTATAAATGGTGTCAGTAGTTTGAAAAATAATTATTTCGGCGAAAAGTGGCAATCTTATAAAACCTTGAACCTAAAATCACACGCAAGATAGTCGCCTGTTTTAACCACCATGCCACTGCCGGCCACAATGCTATGAAATAAACCTTAAAATGATAGAATATCTGGAATTGGGACTACTAGTGGCTCAACCAAAGTGCGACAGAAACTGTCTTATCTTTCTAATGATTGAAGATAGAGTCGTGGAAGTAAACAACTCCCCCCGACAGTTGTAAATAAATTGGTGAGAAACTCAGCTACGAATTTATTTTTTATTTAAAAGATATTTTGTAAATATTCTACTTACATTTTCACCTGCACAAACAAAAGGGAAATGGGAAGCAGAGATGGTAAAATAATGAGATTCCTGTCACAGTCATACAAATCTTCCAATATATTGTCTAGCAATATGGGATGATTACAGGATGTGGCATAAACCTACAACGTTAAATCTTTTCTTTCGAATCAACGTAATAGTACAAAAATCCAGTGTCAAATAAGTCCTGAAGCTCAACCCTTATTTATTTAATATTAGCAATATGCAATCCATTAGAAACCATTCACTGTGCATCATTTCACTATGTAAACAAAACAGGAACACAAAGCTCTTATTACATTTCCAGGTTATCAAGAAAGTAAGCTAAGTTTCTTGCTCAAAATATATTTAAAGTTTTTTGTCCAAATAATAAATATTAATCTACAATGCAAGTAACCATTTGTTTAATGATCTTCTGGCATCGTTTAGGCATATTTCGGATATCAGTTTGGAAGGATGACTGATCCTTCCTAGCAAAATACTGAAACAATTGGAATTTTAGATTCTCATCTCCATTGAAGAGCTTTGCTTTAAAAAAATCAGAATTGTAAATTGGATGTGACATCATCTTCCATTCAAGCCCCAATACTTCTTGCAAAGTCTGCAGAGATGTGTGAGACCTAGCGTTGTCGTGATGGAAAATCGTGTATTTGCGATTTACCAATTCAGGCCCTCTCAAAATATTAACATTATTTCAAAAGCCCGGTTCTACTAAAGGAGTTTTGTTGGCTATTTTCTACATCACCCATTGAGTTTGTTGCCGAAAACATTTCGCGCTGGAGCATTCGGGCCCATCCGCACAACGTGACCCAGCCAACGCAATCATCGTCTTTAGATGCGCCTGAGCACGTCGATGTCGATATATAGCTCACACAGCTGATGGTTAATGCGACGCCGGTACTCTCCATCAACGTGGATGTCTCTTAAAGACTCCCAGTTCCGATTTATCCGTTTGCTTGCGGATGATTGTGCGCCAAATAGCCGGGCCTGCAAGAAACATAACTGTGCATAGTGAAAAACGTAATGAAAAAATTGTATTTCTAATATCGCACATGTTGGGAGGGAGAGTTGCGAGAATGTTGAAGGAGCTAATATGGTTAGTTTTAGAAATAACGACTAGATCAGTCCACACAAAAGTTATAGAAAAAATATACTCGCATAATATGACCTTTTGCATTACAATATCGGTTATCAATGCATCAAATAGTTTTTGGTTCGATAACCCCCCTCCGGGGGCGGTCACAAAACTAGCTGACCAGATCTATATATAGTGCTAGTAGTTTCAAAAAAGATATTTTTGGGAAAATTAGCACCTTATAAAACAAATATTTTAAGTTTTCAAGGCGCATTTTGTTTAGTACTTGAATTTGAGTCATCAAAAGCTAACGATCTCAGTGTATTTGTAAACATGGAAAAAATTAGTCACAGTCCTGTAATTCAATATTTACATTTGAAAGGTCCCCAGTCCAACCAATATTAAAACCGAACTAGATTCAAATCTCGGGGAGTCTGCTCCTTCATTTACGGCCGTAACATATTGGCCAAGATGAACACCGTAGTAGTCGACCAATTGAGTTGTTGAGAAAATTCACAACATGGTGTTGGACAATCGTTAGTTGAAATGAAAGGCATTTCAAAAAGTGCTGTACATCGTATATTGGCCGCAGATTTGAAGATGAGAAAGCTATGCGCAAGATGAATGCCGCGCTAGCTTTCACTGGAGTGAAAACAATGTCCTGAATATGTTTAAGTAGAGTGTTTTTTTTTTTTGTTGTTTTTTACTTCTATCATACATACAATTAAAAAATGTTTAATAGATTTTAGTAATTACATAGGTTGAGTTAAAACTAAAAGTATTGCAGCAAAGGAAGATATATTATTTTTCAAATAATAATTTTTGTCTATGAAAGAGAAAACAATTAAAGGAAAAAGATAGGATAAAACCTTTAGGAAGAGATATCACAGTTATTCTTCTAGATTCTTCAACAACCTATGATGCGATAGCCTGTTTTGATTCTCGAATTTGTCATTGATTTTGCCAATGTAAGTATGTAACATATCCTCCTTGAAACGATCATGTATGCGACGGGTTGAATACCTCATGTTTAAGCCATGTATCTGTTTTAAGTTCTTGTTTTGGATGACTTGGAGTTTCTTCAAAT
Source organism: Philornis downsi (assembly GCA_019455685.1). NCBI lineage: Eukaryota > Metazoa > Arthropoda > Insecta > Diptera > Muscidae > Philornis > Philornis downsi. The sequence continues at coordinate 24,870 of JAHXMU010000507.1, forward strand.
GACTTTTCGCACATCTTTTAGACCAGACCTGACAGCCATACATCATGATTGGACGAATGCACATTTTGTAAATGAGCAATTTATTTTTTGAGTTTAAATGAGATCTACGGTTAAGTAAAGGGAATAACGCTCGTCCACATTTTATAGCTTTGTCTGCCGCACTTAAAACATGTTCTTTAAAGTTCAAGTGTTTGTCAAGTATTAATCCCAGATATTTCACTGAATTTTGCAAAGGAATATCAGTACCGGCTATATTGAGTTTGAGCAAGGGGTTACGTTTTGGCGATTTATTGAAAGGGAAAATTATAGCTTGTGTTTTTCCTTCGTTTATTTTTATTTTCCATTTCGTGAAATATTTTCCAATATTAGCTAGTGATTTCTTCATATTCTTAACAATTGCATTTGAAACTTTTCCACTTGACATTATGGCAGTGTCATCCGCATATAATGCTATAGCCTCATTTTTAAGCAATTTAAAATCTGATGTGAATATGGCGTACAAAGTCGGAGACAAAACCGAACCTTGCGGTACACCAGCTATGATTTTTCGGGGTGCGGACTGCTCTTCGTTGACACTAACAATAAATGATCTGTCGGCCAAAAAACTTCTTACCATCTTTTGTAAATAAACGGCAAATTCAAATTTGTTAAGTTTATATATTAGACCATCATGCCATATGGAATCGAAGGCTTTTTCTATATCTAGAAAAACCATTCCAGTACTTTTCCGATGTCTTTTGTTGCTTAAAACCGTATTTACAATTCTTTTTATTTGGTGTATTGTCGAATGCTGTTTCCGGAAGCCAAATTGTTCCTCTTTTAAAACCAAGTTATTTTCCGCGTGTTCCTTTATTCTTTCCAGAATTATCTTTTCAAAGATCTTGTCCAGACAGTTCAGCATACTAATTGGACGATCATTTTTAGGGTTCTTGGAGTCTTTTCCACTTTTAAGGACCGGAACAACTTTAGCTTTTCTGAAAGGCGCTGGAAAATAGCCATTCTTTAGGCACCAGTTAAAAGCTTTCATTATAATATCGAAAACTACGTCAGGCATTTTCTTCAAAAGTATAGGTTTAACTCCATCAAGGCCTGGAGCTTTATGATTTTTTAAACCTTTTACAAAAAATGTTACTTCGTCCACAGTAGTTGGACAATATTCGTCTGTTGAAACTATTTGTCTGTCAAACCATTTAATATGTTTGGCTACGCTTGATTCCTTCGATGAAATTACATTTAAGGTAATTTTGTGTGATTCTTCAAAAACGTTGGCAATCATATTAGCCTTTTGTGTATTATTATGCACACTAGCGCCATCTCTTGTCAATGCATCAATTCTTACTTTAGTGCCTTTCATGGCTTTGGTTAACAACCAAAACTTTTTATTACCAGGTGGCAGCGATCGCAAAAATGAATTCCAGCTGATGTTTCTATCATTTGTCACATGGAATTGTACGAATTGATCCAGCTGTTTAATTACACATTTCAGCGTATTTCTTTCCGTGATATTTTGTGACCTTTGTAATTTACGGCGAAATCGATTTCGTTGTCCTATCAAATATAGAGTGTTTGACGATGTTTTACCACAGTAAAGCCGAATTTTTGCGCCAACTTATAACCATGGATGACAACTATACACATAGGTCCACCACTTCACACCTTTGTCTCAGGCAACAGTCAAAGCAATGGACTGGAATGGGAGAATCGTGTGCAAAGAAAGCGAAGACGGTTCTACCTGCAGACAAGGTCATGGCTTGAGTTTTTGGGATATGCATGGGATTATTTTTGTTGATTATCTTCAGAAACGGGCATTCATCAAACATCAGCTGCGAATATTATGCTAAATTATTGCAGCATTTACGTGATGAAATTATGGAAAAAAGAACGTATTCAGCGAAAAAGAAAGTGTCGTCTCATCAAGACAACGTTCCAGTTCACTCATTCACTATTGCGATAACCAAAGTTAATGAATCAAAGTTTGAATTGCTTTATAACGCATCTTATTCGCCAGATTTCTCTTCCTCTGACCATTTTCTATTTACAAACTTTAAAAAATTGCTCGGTTCTTTCCATAAACAGGGTATAGAAGCTATTGAATATCTCTAGAACGCGTATATCGAGTTAAAAGGAGATTATGTTGAAAAATAAAGAAAATTTTTCCCAACTTTTTTGTGTCTTCTTTGCTAGGTCGGCTAATTTAAAATATTTTTTTTTCTAAACTCTCTAACTCTAAACTGGACACATGTAAATAAGCATCGGTCTTATGCCCAATTTATAATTAATTTGGACTTTCTATTCAAAACTTTATTGTCTGCGGACAAAAAAAGTTATAGTTTTTTTGAAAAACGAATTTCCTGGCCAAGTACGGAAAGTGTTCTTGCCGAAACTGTTTTGAGGGAGTTATCGAAGGAAAGTAATATTTTACGTTCCATTTCGAAAAAATTTGGCACGCAGGGTATAATCATCTTTGCATTCCTTTTACTATGGCATTTAACACCTTGGCATGACAAATAAAGATGCTGGCGTTAGCATAAAAAGCCACCTTATTTTCGAACGGAGTTTTAAAGTCGGATATGTATAATAAGGAAAGCAGTAAAAGCAGCACTGAGCTCTGATGAACACTAGCAGAAAGTATTTTTCAAAACTGGCCGTTCCCTTTTAATTTCTTTAAATGAAATAATTACTTAAACATTTTTAATTTTAAAAGTTGTGTAAAAACATGTCCAGTTCAGTTTTATATCATTCTTTTTTCATCACCAGTCGAAGAAGCCAAGGATATTTATTTTAATATTATCCAACGCAAAAAAGAAAAACCATCCTTCTCAAGGTGGGGATGAGGCCTTTGTCGCCTTCAATATAAGGCGACTTCCTTTGCCAAACAGGAAGTTAGCTTGTATTCGCTTGAATTGTTATTATTATTATTGTATTTTTTTGAGTTGTTAAACTATCAACATATTACATTTATTGTATAACGTTTGTTTAGTATACAATCGTTGTATTCGGTGCATGTTATTCACCTCCCCCTCTGACCCTTTCTGAACGGCACAAAAGAATTTAAATTTTCTATTTGTTTGTCATTTCCGTTGGCGACAACTTTCCTGTAAATAAGAAAAGGGTTATTGTTTGGTAAATAAGTGTAGATGATAATAAAGGAGGGGAAAATGTATAGGAAGTATTGAAAAGGATTTAGTAGTTTGGTACTTAAATTTGTAGCCACTTCTAACTTTTTTTTTAATAAGGAAGGCTCAATCAGCGCAATTATTTAACACGATCGCTGTAAATTTAAACAACTATTTCTGTTGATGACGGACTATAGTCCAAGACGATCCAAAATGCGACTACAACGCTTCTACCATTAATGATACGGCAAGAATTTGACTGAAAATAAGCATGGTTTTCAAGTACAAGGCGATGCAAAACAGATCTCTTTCTGAGTCGTATGATATCTGAAACACTTTTATTATTATAGTATTATAGCTTAATCCCCCTCCATCCCACCATCTGCAGATCTCTTCGTGGCCCAATCAATGCTATTGGTAAATCATGAGCTGCATATACACCTCCTTATAAGCAGTTTCTGCATATCCGAAACAGATATTAATCGAAAGTGTCCCGCTTTTGATTCGGTGATTTTTTAACATTAAACCAACCAAGATTATTGCACAAAGATCTCAATCCATTTGACTCAGCAATTAAAGGACAACAACCATGCACTTCATTACCGCTTCTTACTTTCGGCCTTACAGCAAGTTCACTTGAACTGCAAATTTGTCCGAAAGACCATCTTTGCTAACAAGAAGGAATTTCTTCTCGGCGGCTATGTAAAGAAAAAGCATTGCTGGATCTAAATGAATGAGTGCGAAAAGGGAGAGCTTTCCACACTCGGTGAGCTTACACGCATTATACTTTTAAACATAATTAACGTTGCCTACAGTTTAACGACGATTCTGAACGTCACAGTCCTAAAAGGCTTTTACTTTTACAAGACTTTCCCATCACTCGACTTCTAGAATTCGTCAGATACGTTGAGAAGACTGCCGCCCAAATAATGATAGGTAGCTGTATGCAGGTTGAACCCGCGATCATGCGAACGATAGTCCTGAATCCAATGAATGAGAAAAATCAAACCTGATTGTTGAGCATCCAATTATGCTGAAAAAACCATCCCTGTCAATTATACACTCACTATACAGAGCCTTGACTACTGATTTTTTATAGACTGAAATTGAAGATATGTACTTAACACCAAGATAACAACACAGTCCATCAATCAATCAACTTTCTGATCGTTAGTTGCGATGATTGCGTTATAAACAATCTTGGTAATGCAATTGGCTGTCTCAAAGCTGCGTTAACGATCGTTGATAGAGCCGGAACCATCAACCAAATATTGGTCTGTTGGGTTGGCAGGAAATGTACTTCCGAAGTCAGCCGAGGTAGCCACAAGAACAAAGCCGTAGTCCCTAAGGAATGGAAATGTTTGTTCTTTCTCATGAAGCCACAAATATATAAATCGAGTTCATTTTCATTAAATTTTTGAACGGATTTGAAATTGAAATTGAAATTGGTTAAACTAGAATGATTCCTTCCATTATCTGTTAATTATCGCCATTAATTGTTTTTTTTTATATTAAAAACTAGTTGAACAAGCAAAAATTTGTTTTGCCAACGGCCCACTTTTTATCCATAAGTGACATATGCGGTCCCCAATTCCTTGCGCAATGTACGTAGCCATCTTTAGATAAAAGAGTTCACCAAAAATGTCCTCTTTTCAAACACAAATAACCCGACTTTCCGATATTTGCAGTAAATAATAAATTTTGTAGGATTTTCTAGTAACAGGTTTAAAATTAAAGCGATCCTCTATAAAAAAACGAAAAAGTTAGCGGAGCGTCATTTCTTGCAGCGGAAGGCGAACAATATACGAAAATTCAGTTCAATGCTTTATGATGTTGCTAAAACCAAAAATTGTCTGTTCATAAATTTGACCTCTTGTTGCAACTATTTTCACAAAAACAATGCCTTATACTCAAATAATATTCCCGGTCGAAAAAAAATCTGTCAGAATAAATAATTTTAATTCTGATTTGAGTGGTATTCGACCGAACTCTTCGATCTTGTTTGACATAGAATACGCTTTTATCGGTCGGTTGTCTTATTTCATGTTATAAAGCATTTTATAAAATGTGCCCCTAAGCAGAAATCATCTCTCCAAAATTCCATCATCGCCATGATCGCCAAATCTCAAATTTGTTAGACTTAACTTTCGTTGATGGTAATGCGTGCTGGTCTTTTTCCTCAAAATCAAATGTGTAAGTTTTACATGAGTCTCGCTGTGAAAGCCTTACCCATGGTGTGCCATCACACAGGTGCTGTTTTCCATCATTTTTTCTTGGTTATATGTTCTTTCTTTCTTCTAGCGACAGCTAGCGCCCCTTTGGGGTACTCAAACTAATCCCGAAGGATTAGCCAAACTACCAGAGATTGGAAGTAGGTCCCTTGGAAAAGCTTCCTCAGGTCCCACTCCCTCACTCGGCCAAAGTACCTTTGTAGTCACTTGGTATGAAGTGAGCTACCTCTCTGGTAGGAGTTGAGGTATCTAAGAAGACCTCGGATAGACATGAAAAGTGTTTTGGAAGCTAATGCCTTCCTTCACCAACGCAACCTGAAGCAAGGCAAAAGCACTGAAAACACTTGTTCGGGCAACCACAGCCAGCACGATGCTCCCACTAGGGGTCCAACACCATTGACCAGGAGGGAACAATGTTCCTTAGGCCCCTGGTCACCCGTGCTCCCAGAAGAGAAGAACCCTCTGGTCTGGGTTTCGCAGACAAGCTACTCCAGTTTTGCTTTATCGTACCTCGCATGGAACTGGTAATCCATAATCTACGGCATAGATTTTCAATGTCCGAGGAAAGAATATCAACACAGCAAAACACACCAAGCTCCAATCATAGTTCATTAACCAGATCTCTCTGGTCATACAACTATATTAACGGAAAAGATAAATCTTCTGATACCTCCCGACGGGTTCTCTATGTCCGCACCTGTTGCCAGGATGTGTCTTGTTTAACTATGGCTCTCCCCTTTACTAATGGTTTTCGAAAAACGAGTTCCAAGATCAGTTTGATATCATATTATAGGTGAATCCCAAGACATAATCCACCTTTCCCTAGGGCGCCTGGCACAAGGCCACACTACTTTGTTTAATCGCAAGCATCATACCCTTTGCCTGCTTAATTACAGGATCGGGTAGAGAGGCCTGCGTTTTAGGGGTAAGCGGTACTAAGCATCCTAGGAAACACCCGCCTACCCACGGTCTTTTTCGTCAACACCTTCTCGTCCTTCTTCAAACTACTTATATTCCTTGTAAGCATTTCCTTCCGACAAAGGTCTTGTGTAATATTCTAAATGTAGCTGGAACAAAAATTCCATTCCTTAAGCAAAATTTAACAACAACAATCACATTTTGGGTCGTTCAAAACCAAGCATAGATTAAACACTAATGACGTTTATGATGCAAAATTTCACGCAGATGTCTATCGCAGACGTCTTTTCATACACGGTATATAAATCTTTGCATTTTTTTCATTCTAGTGTCTGTTCATGAACAAAATATATGATTAAAACATAAAAACACAATGTACGTTCGAAGTATTAGCAATTTTGCGCTGCTGTGGAATTCAAACGGCTAATGACAGTGCGCTCAGTTTTTAACAAGCATATAGCTTTGCGAAATGAAATTGAAGCCCAATATTGTTATTGCTTTCTATTTAGCTGGACATTGACAATGACACTTACGTCTCAACAAGTGAATGTGTGTGTATCGGACTATTAAACGTTACAAAGATACTGTTAGAATTAAAAAAAATGACATGGATATGAACATCTAAAAACAGCAATATCACCAGAAATGGTTCGAGTCGCAATGGCCAGAATTCAACGTAGTCCTCGAGACAAAGCGCAGTTCAATTAGCAAAAAAAATAAATGTGTTTGTTCGCAGCACGGACCGCATATTAAAAAATTAAGTGTAAATTAAGAAAGTGAGCGGTCTCAAAACTAGCCGACCTAGTAAAGAAGACACAAGTTTGGAAAAAAGTTATTTATTTTTTAAAATAATCTCTCTTTAGCTCGATACACCTTTTCCAGCGATATTCAATAGCTGCTATGGGCCAATCACTACGTTGCTCGTCTTGGCAGCACGTACGGTCTCGTTTAAATTCTGCTACCCAACATCAGTAATAGTTTGCGCTACGACAACTGCCGCACAATGCTCGCCATTCGTTTTCATTAAACAGAGCATAACGATAAATCAACAAATCTACCGTGAAACCCAATATTTTATACAAAGAAAAAGTTTCAATTTCACTACAATGGCCACCATATTCCCCGGGCTTAAACCCAATGGATTTTTCCATTTGATCCATTCTAGAGGCTAAAATACAAACTAAAAATATGATACAGGGTGGGCCATATGAGTGTTGGCGATTTAATTTCTCAATTTCTCGGTAACGTACGGCGCGGGGTGGCGGGGGGATATGTTGTTCACTGCGTCGCTTCCTGGAAATTTTGCCACCATGGAACTGTACACGGGTGTGCAGCGTGCATTTTGTGTCCGAGCGTATTACGAAAACAATAAATC
>JAHXMU010000507.1:42509-83963 GCA_019455685.1 Philornis downsi
ATTTACAATAATCTCACGTTATTTCAAAAATAAGGACATACTATTAACGACTGTCGTCATAAACAATCGCATGGTAGGAAACTAAGGATAACAAAAAAGTAAATAACTGAATGGATACGGAGAAAAAAAAGCTGAACAAAACTGTTATTGTATAAATAAATAACGCTACGAGTACAATTCATACGATAAAGAGGCACAAACTCTCGCCAACAAATCTTTGTGAACACACGCACATTTCCCCAGGATACTCGTACTTACTGAGTCAAAGTGTAAACATGGATACGTCCACATGAATAAATGGCGTAGTGTATGAGTAAGCAGAAAGACATATCGCTGCGATACACGCAAAATCATATGGCCATAACATTTACGATGACTACGAGGGGTTAAGTCTATAAAAATATTAAAAGGTCATAAAAACCAAAGATACTTCTCAACCTCTCCAGCTGTTTTTTTTTATTCTTGCTTTCTTTCTTTGCTCTTTGAACCTTAACTGTGTGACAATTGTCAACCAGGCCAAGGAGCAAGAAGGACGTACGAATGAATGAGTTTTCTGCAATTATTTTCTCTTATGCCATAAGGCCGCATGTGAGTAGTCCCCGGAATGCCTGCTAGCTCCGTAGAATCGTTTCCTTTTCTTTACTCTAACATGTCTCCTTGTAAAATTTATTTAATCCTAATTTTATTAGCTTTAAGCTATAACGTTATAGAACATCGTCATAAATAAGGCGAATAAAACGGAAATAAGAAATCGTAACAATATTGTTGAAAGGGAGATTAATAAAATTCGACAACAAAAGCTCAATGATTCGTAACGAGCGAGCTAGAAAAAAAAACCGGAATGAATGAACGAATGAGTGAATGTGTTATTACAACCAGAATGCAAGGACGAAAAATGGATTTTATTTGCCTGCGTTGCTATGTAGTATAAATGAAATTACTGAGTTTAAATAAAAAATTGCCTATATCTAGGAGATCATAATTGAAAGGAAGTTATTGTATACTTCTGGGGCGGAGGGTAATCAAATTAATTGATCCCAATTTATTGCAAAACATTTTGAGATGATTTGTAATTCATCGCAAAAATTTGCGAAATGATGACTGATGCAGATTTAATTACGTTATCGACGAGGCCTATATTGAAGAAAATTATATAAGGCATTTAGGCTTTGGTTTTAGCAAAAATAAAGATGTAAAATTTTTCCAACAGATATCTATAGCAATCTGTATGTCACCTTCCACCAGTGCGATCGGGTCACAGTGGATGACGTTGGAAAGAAAAGACAAATAAAAACCTCTTAGTCAGTTTTGTGATTTCCCTACTCAGAACTGTTTGAGCCCGCATCAAAATTAATTTTACACTTTTTCTTCGATAAAGTTGAAAACATAAGCCAGGCGACTGAAAATGTGAACAATGTTAATGATCCAGATACTGTAACAACCACTCACTCCTATTGGCGAATGATGTTGATGGTGAAAAATTCGCCCTAAGGGAAGGGTTTCTTCGCCTTCGGCTATTTCTATGACATTTTAATTTAAAAAACCTCATACAGCATTGTCATTAAATTGTATACTGCTCTGCATTTTTTGTAGTAAAATCATTTTTTTAATTAATTTTAAACATTATTTCCAATCCATTTTCAATGCATTTGTTCGTTTAAACAATTAATGTAGAAAAAAACACACATATATTATTATTGATTTATAACATTATCGTTATTTTTTCTGAATATATGTCGTACAACATATTTTTTCAATAATTCAATCTCTGCTAACCCCGCTTATTAGCGATGTGTGTTAATTAATTGTCATTGCTAATTGAATTATTATGTTAAAGTGTTTTTTCTTTTGGTTTTGAACTGATTTAGTTTTTAGTGTTTATTAAGCGAAGCATTTGTGTGCCCATCTGTTTTATATAGACAAATATAATAACGAAAATGTAGTATACCTTTAGGAGGAGCTGTAAATTATCACAGTTGATTATAATGGATAAACACTGTAGAGTAATTTAATTGTATATTTGTGAAGACAATTAAAACAGGTGGAAATATGAAGCATACTTCCAGGAAATTGTATGTTCTTTATGGCTAATAAAAAGTAACGAAACAAAAATATGGGAATGCAAGTGAAAGTTAACATTTTTTGGTAATTTGTTTTATGTATCACATATTATATGGTTTCATTCCAGAAGACAGTTTGAGAAGACAGAAAAACATTGGTTCGAACTGTGATGGTGTACGGCACAGTGTACCGGGTAATGACACAAAAATAGTAAAAAAATATATCTGAAAGTCATAGAGAGAAATAAGTCCCTTAACATCACTGGATCCATGTTGCTAATACCATTCTGGTGTACATATATTTTGTTAAAAAAAGTACAGATAATTGATTATTTCAAATAATCATGTAATGTCTTTAAAGTTAAGCTAGGACAGTTGTCCTCTATACTGAACGCAGAATATGGCCGCGATCTGTGTTTGATTTTGTCCGCTCATCTCAAGTGTACGATTCTTACCATGGATAAAAATATGGAATAAAGGATTTGTTTAAAATTTTGTATTGGAAATGGATGTTCGAGAACAGAATCGCTGAAAGTATTACAGAAGACTTACAGTAAATAATAAAAAAGAAAAAAACTGATTGCGCCTACTGGTCCAACATTTTATCTTTTGGCGCTTAGAGAAAGCTCTATCGAAATCTACAACTGAAGTTAACATCAATATAATGGAGGAAATAGTGGCTGGAGAAGAAATTACTGTAGATACATCACCTCCCTCACCTAAGAAATTCTCCGTAAACTCTAACAAACCAAATGTCTCAAAGCTCTGAGTGGAAAATGTATATTACGCCTGAAAGCACACACTTGTATTACTATAGAATCCAATGGCATTGATTTCAAATGGCTGATAAACGGTAAATAGTATGGACCTGAACCAAAATGCTATCAATCTCTATCAAACAACAAAAATCTGCTTCACCCTACCTGTCGAGGTGCTTTCTCTACTATAATTTAATCTCTAACCATAATTTGAACCTGAGAGATATAGTCGTTGAACTCTTCGTGTCTCAGGAATCAACTCGTTCTATTCTACATGTTTTGAACATGCAACGTTTTGACCATCGATTAGTTGCAAAAGATCTGCATTTTCTTCAAAATAAAAGTCCAGGAGACATGCGAAAATTAATTAATTCCAACTCCACATTAACAAAACCATTTATAAGTTTGACATGAAAACCAGTCAAAGCCTCGGAACAGCGCCATCCAACTGAGCTGATGCTGAAATACGCACATCAAGGTACAGTTTACCCTTTTCTTTAATTATCGCGGTATTATGCAGATGGAGTTCTTGGCAGAAGGTTAGACGGTGAGCAATGAATGTTATTTAGGATTGATGCTGCATTTGAAAAAGCAAATTTAAAAAAAAAGATATGTGGAAAGAGAACTCAGGGATTTTGTATCACGATAACGCGCAATCTCACACAAAAACTTAACGGACACTCATTCCCCTAAATAATGCTGTATAATCTCATATATCCAAAACAGTCTTATACGAGAATAACCAAGTCTGGGAGAATCGTTTTTAAATTTATCATTGTTCTGTTTTAGTCGTTTACAATGGGGTTCTTGAACCATAAGATCTTCTTACCTTTTGACAATATAACGCAATAAAAATCTCAATGAAACACAATGGCATAAGCGATATATATGATGATATACAATGAACCTAACTTACGTAACAAATGGTTACATACCCTCCCAACCGCAATGTCACACACAAACATCCAGTACATGTGACTTTTAACATTATCCTGAATCAAAAGAAATAAAAACCGAAATTGAAAAATCCCTTCTATACAATTTGCACACATAACTGTGTGCCTTCGAATGCAAAGAAATTGTTTAATTTTTTAGCAACCCACAGTGATGGGATCTTAGTCGTTCTTCACATAAATGTCATCACAGCAGACGGGCACAGCAAATGTCGAACATTTGATATAAATATTTATAGTATTCATAAAATTTATGGACTTCCTTTGTGATATATTTCATTTGAGGTTTCATTTCTTCTGCTGTTCTTCATATTGAGCAATAAAATTGTTTATACACTTCGTGTGCGTTTGATACATCTTCTCCTTATATATTTCTTTATGCAATTTGATTTTGATTGAAGTCAGATTAAAAAGTCGTAAAAATCAAATAAAGCACAAAGTAATCTTTCAAGGGTTCATAATGAATGGCATGAGTTTTGGAATTCGTTGCAAATTTTACTGCTAATAAGCTGATGATGCAACACCTGAAAGTATACTTCATATATATTATATATTGGCGGCAATCATCATCGTAAATTTACAATGGAGCGTATGAAATTTAGCTCGAAAAAAAAAAATGATATTAAAGAAATCAAAACAAAAGGTAATTTGAAATATTTGGTGGCCCTAAAAGAAAGCTATAATATTGAAGGCTTAATTTTAGTACCCTTAAAAGTGTGCTATAACAATGAAAATATTTTCTGTGGCTCTTCATTTTAAAATCGGAAGTGATTTAATGTGAAACGAATTTCTGCCAATGTACGGCGGCTCGTGGTATATAAAAATGTGTCATAAATGTTTATCGTTAAATATTATATCAAATTACGCAACAACAAAAATGTAACCGCAATCAGATGCATCTGATAAATATAAATGAGTTTAACGCATAAAGGGGAATAATATATTCCCTCCTATTCGCTCACCTCAGATGCTCTCCGTAGGTTCCAGCATCTCCCATGTTTTGGGCAATTTCTATTACGCCTAAAAATATGCAGTGACATTATTTTAGAGGTTATTGCCATCGGTTTTATATAGCTAAAACATGGGAAATATCATGCACGTGAACCAAACTAATGTCGAACCCTATCAACCGAGAAAAATTCGCCTGATCCTATTTATCGAACATTTAGTCATTTGAAACCAAGAGCGTATTAAAAAAATTAAAATATCAACAAAATAAAAAAACATTATATGATGTACTAAAAAGAAATCTACCATTTTTGCATGCCACTGAAGGCTTCATTCAATATGGTTACAATAATGTGATTTAGGTCAAACATGCACCTTTTTATTTGATATGTTGCTTCCATTTTGAGGGTAATTTCATAATACCTCCCTCATAGAAGCAATCGCTTCTATTGGCAAAAAAAAATTAGCACAGTCGATTTTCAAAAGTTTCTCCCGAGCTAAATTTTTCACCGAGAAAATCATTTGCCACAGATAGGAACAGATGATCGCTCAGTGCCAGGAACGGATTATGAGGTGCACGCGTAAGAACCTCCCAACAAAGCCTCCGTAACTATTAAGGATTCACTATCGATGTATCTGGCATAGCGTCGTCCTGATGGCACACAATTCCCCTCCAACTGTTCAAAGCTGGGTCGTTTGTGCCCGATTTCTTTCTTCACACGGTCCAAGAGCTTAACCATAGGAGAGCAGTATATGTTTCCGGTGGGAATGGAAACACACAGCAAAACCTTCCAGATAATCGGTGCTGGTTTGACAAATGTTTGCTCTATTTTAACCCGATTCGACCGACGTGATCGTAAGTCATCACCACTCAGAAATCGATCGATTTTGCTGCGATTCAGCAAATGGATATTCGGTAAATAGGTGTTTCTTTTTTGTTTACATCGACCCACTTTTTGCATCCAGTCTTATGCAAATGATAACAAACAGGTTCCTCTGTAACGCTTACGCAATCGTAGCAGTACTTACATGATGAACGGACTTGACAATTTTCATTATTTTATCGACAATTGGTCTTCTAGAGTGTGAGGCGTCCTTGACATCAGAATTACTGGAAACCGGCGAAACCGCGTGATTGTCTGTTACAATATTTTAACAATAAATGAACATTATTCATATTTTCTGCCGCCTAACTGGCGGCCTTTTTGCCTTTATTGAAAAAAAAACTGTAGAATACAGCTTATTTTGTCTTTGAAGGCGTCCATCATTAAAGAGCGCTCAAACAAAGCTGAGTCAAGCAATCACTAAAGTGTCTACAAATCATTAGAAATCGTACATTTATAACGCCATTTACCGTAACTCGTTTGCAGTTATACACCGCGAGATATGGACTACAAAAAACATCTGTTGGAAAAGTAATGGAATTCTACTTACTATACCTTATATGAAAGACGATGTACTGAATTATCGGGAGATAAATGGTAGTACCAAAAACGTGCCATCATCATGCCTAAAATATCAACTTAGCGTATTCTTGCAGTGAAAAAGGAAATCTACCCAATATGTTTGAACCACTGCGACCACAAATTGTGATGGTTGCTTCATCGGGTTTCGCCATGTGTATACAAACCGCTGTAAATGGGACTTAATAAGAGAGAATATAACAAAATATTTGAACAAATTCAGAAAAATGGAATCGTTCCCCTCCTAGGACGATTTTAACAATTTCAGACTTCACCTGTGTGTGAATGAAAGACAAATTTCTAAAATTTCTCTTTTAAGCTTTTACTTGTAACAGGCATGCTGAGATCGCCACAGATTTTTAGGACGAACAGGGATATATATATTTCTTGTAGCCATAAGTACTTCTGGTGATAGGTATACCTCATTCCTCTGATGGTGGTTACGATAATATAAGAATTTTCCAAACAGGGCGGGTCGATATTCACATGTTGAATTGAGCAGCACATGCAAATTATATAACTTTATTACAAATACATACGTTAGCGTAAATTTTTCGCGCGTTGCACCCATTTTGCGGCATTTTGCGGCAAGCGTAGTGGCCTTTCGAAGTCGACCATAAGACGTTTGGTGGCAAAGTGAAAGTCCGTAAGACAACCAGAAGCAGTGGATGTTTTTCCATCTTGCACAAGAACTCAAATATTCGCAGACTTCAATTTGCAGACGAAATTTACGCTGGAACTTGAGCAACCGCCCGTGCAGGACCCAACTGAATCTTAATGATCATAGACATTGCCGCTTGTTCGCTGATTTGGCTTCCGAGCGTTTGAAAGGATATTAGAATTTAGACCGAAAAGAATTGTCTTTAGAGAAGAAACGTATTTTTACATGAACGGATATTTTAACAAAAAATAAATTGTTGGGATGGAGCCAAAAAGTTAGTATGTATTTGCTACGTATATTGGAACTAGTGGAACTAGTGGAATCATTGGCCCACATTTCTTTGAAAACGACGTTAGTGAGGGCATTACTGTTAAATGCGAGCGCTACAGATCAGTGATAACCAATTTATTTAGACCCAAATTGCACGGTTCTAAGTGGCACACAGCAAACGCCATTATGGATATTCCACATGGACGATAAAAAGGTATAGTTATCGCTCGCAGAGTTGACACGAATTGGCCACAAAGGTCGTACGTTAGACTTTTTCAGGTGGGGTATTCTCAAGTCGAAGGTTTATGCTAATAAGCTGCAATGGACCAATGCTCTCTAAATTAGCTTTACCATGGAAATTTATACCTCATGAATCTGTTCCACCAAACAAAACCGTAACTGACATTTGAATGATGTTATATCCCATAAATAATGGCATAAATGTTCGCTTGAAATAAAAACAAAAGAATTTCGTTAATATCTCACAACACGAACAGCCAGTTTTATTCCAAATTAATGTCCACCCGTCCTTTTGTTCTGTCCTATTTGAAATATTCTTTGTAGACATTTGAGAGATAGCCGTAAACGCAACGACTTCCGAATATCTGATGTAACAGCTAATTAAAAGCATTTCAAAGTTGTCATAACTTATGGTTCTCCTATTCGGAGTAAATACTAATCTTTCGTTTGTAATATTATTACCAATGATTTTTATTACCGTAATTGTAGTCTTAATTACATTTCGCACTTCAAGCTAACCGAACACATTAAAGCGCACAAGTTTTAACAGTCTTAGAATAGGATTTTCTTTGTTAGACTTGTAAGAGCAATGCAATAAATTTATTTCAAGGAACATAAAATAACGAAAAAATGTAACTTTAAACCTCATCATAAAGGTAATGGCCATAAAATGTTAACTTTTGCTATTGGCACTTAAAAGTATACGCTCGTATGCAACAGCGGTTTTTGCCCCATGGAAGGACCAACAAATTTTATAGTAAACACAAATCGTGTATGGAATTTTAAATACGCAATTAGAACCTTAATCGATTAGGTTTCATTGAAATTGCCACACTACCTTAAGCATAAAAGCAAGTTGCGCTGTTGGATTTATGAGGTTCTTATTCTTTGTTCGGTTTTCCGGATTTGCCAATGTTTCCGGCAGAGCTAATGTTATAGAAATTGGCCCGGAATTCTTAATTTAGTAATAGGCCGCCTACACAAAACTTTTTACAACATTATAATCTTCCATTATCCTTAAAATAAGCACCAAAGGTAGGTGTCTAAAACTAAACACATTTCTATACGACTGCTAGTAATGTAAAGCTCTTTACAAGTGCTAAGAAACATTACATTGTGTACAAGTTGGGGACATGGCAACTCTTCTTTATGTTTCTTTTCCAAGCATCCACACTAGCATGGTATTTAACTTCACCATTGCCGATTACTACATCACTGCAGTTTAAAATTTATAAAATTAATTCCAATAACAGCTTATATTTGAAACACTGCATGTGAAAACGTTACATTTTAACAGAGCGAAAATACTATTCTACCGGTTAATTTTATAACCGACATTATGAGATGAGATTCTCTATTTGAACAAAGAAGACTTTTAGTACAACTGAAATACATGCTTTTTATGAATATTTACGTTTTATGGTGAATACATCATTTCAGATGTGTGATACAAAAACAAATAAAACGAAACTCAATGTCTTCAGGTGTCTTTGTTTCTGAACTCTCAACTGAAGGGCTACCCCACCGACTTTAGCAAAAACTCTCACCTTTTAATTCAACACAATTCTCACGACAAATTGTGTTGAATTAATTTTTTTTCTCGAATACGTGCAAATATTAATATTACCATATGTAATTTATAACAATTAGGCTCTCGTATTAATATTTAGAATCAAATATTTCTTCATTATTATCAGTCAATATTTTAGAACTGAGATTTCAATTAGTACAATTTCAGAATTTGGTAATGTATCAATCGTATTCAGTTATTAATTCGTAGGTAATGACTTGAGGAAACAAAAAAAAAAAACAAATTCCCTTGCATCTCATGAATGAGACATGGGAGAACTTCCCACATTTAATAAACTTACACGCATTCTATTTTTAAACTCATTCTACAGACCTATAATTCAACGATGATTTGGAACGCCACGGTTTGAGAAGCTTTTACCAGACATTTCGATTTCTAGATTTCCCGAAATATTCGTCAGACACATTGCGTTGACCGTCGATCCAATAATAATAGGTGGCTGTATGTGGGATTGAACCCACAGTCATGCGAACTATACTATACTGCGTACTATACATCGGTCACGATCGGTTGCGGTGAGAGCAAAAATGTCTTTAGTTAATCTCATTCCAAATTATTTTGCTTGCGAGCTTTATGAGTTTATTTTGCACGCGCGATACTTATTAGGGTATTTTTTGCAATTCTTATGTTATATTTGCTACACAGATTGTGCAACATGTGGAAGGAATCAGGGCAATTGGATTCTGAGCTATAAAATTTTAATATATGAATGAAAAAGTGGAAGAAATACAATATTTATATAACAATGGCAACAAAGCCAAAATAATTTTGAACAATGGAAAGAGTAGTTTATAGTTTATAGTTTATAGTTCATAGTTCATAGTTTATAGTTCACAGCTCACAGTTCATAGTTCGTAGTTCACAGTTCATAGTTCATAGTTCATAGCTCATAGTTCATAGTTCATAGTTCATACTTCATACCTCATAGTTTATAGTTCATAGTTCATACCTTATAGCTCATAGCTCATAGTTCATAGTTCAAAGTTCATAGTTCATAGTTCATAGTTCATAGTCCACAGTTCATAGTTCATAGTTCATAGTTCATAGTTCATAATTCATAGTTCATATTTCATAGTTCGTAGTTCGTTGTTCGTAGTTCGTAGTTCATAGTTCGTAGTTCGCACTCTATAGTTCACAATTTATAGTTCATAATTCATAGTTCCTATTTCATAGTTCATAGTTCATAGTTCGTAGTTCATAGTTCATAATTCATAGTTCATATTTCATAGTTCGTAGTTCGCTGTTCATAGTTCATAGTTCATAATTTATAATTTATAGTTCAGAGTTCATAGTTCACAGTTCGTAGTTCATAGTTCATAGTTCGTAGTTCATAGTTCATAGTTCATAGTTCATAGTTCATAATTCATAATTCATAGTTCATAGTTCATATTTCATAGTTCGTAGTTCATAGTTCATAGTTCACAGTTTATAGTTCATAGTTTATAGTTCACAGCTCATAGTTCATAGTTCATATTTCATAGTTCATAGCTCATAGTTCATAATTCATAATTCATAGTTCATATTTCATAGTTCGTAGTTCGTTGTTCGTTGTTCGTTGTTCATAGTTCATAGTTCATAGTTCATAATTCATAATTCATAGTTCAGAGTTCATAGTTCACAGTTCGTAGTTCATAGTTCATAGTTCGTAATTCATAATTCACAGTTCATAGTTCATATTTCATAGTTCATAGTTCATAGTTCACAGTTTATAGTTCATAGTTTATAGTTCACAGCTCATAGTTCATAGTTCATAGTTCATAGTTCACAGTTTATAGTTCATAATTTATAGTTCACAGCTCATAGTTCATAGTTCATATTTCATAGTTCATATTTCATATTTCATAGTTCATAGCTCATAGTTCATAGTTCATAGTTCATAGTTCGTAGTTCGTAGTTCATAGTTCATAGTTCACAGCTCATAGTTCATAGTTCATAGCGCATAGTTCATAGTTCATAGGTTTTTTTTTATTATTATTATTATGTATTGTATTCATGTACAAATATACTCGTATATCAGATTAAAAATGGCCTCAGCGCCCCTAAAGCATACTCGTATTAGAGGCAAGTGAGAAAAAAACATGTAGAAAGCAATTACAAACTTAAATATTATTAAAAGTATAATTATGTATGAAAGAAGAGTCAACAAAAAAATATGTAGTGCATATAAAATTCTGTCAAAACAAACATGTTTTTTAATCCGTAAAATACTCTTTAGAATTATTCCGCAATTACACAAGAAGCGTTTCAAGGTTCTGTAAAAGGAAACATTTTAGTTCACGTTTGAAGTGTGATATTCTATTTATTCTTTTCATATTTACAGGCAAATTGTTGCACTCTAAACTACCCATGTATTCAATGCGTTGTTTAGTAGTTTCTAATCTGCACCTGCATAGGTGTTCTTAGATTATGTTGATATCTTTTATATACAAACGATTGGTTCTGGGAAAAACTTATGGTACGATAGCCAAAATTGTTCATACTCTTAAAAACATACACGAGTAATTAGTGTTTATAAAGTCCATAAATTGGCAACATGATTTTACAAACATTAACATACAAAGATATAGTTGAAGGAAAAATTGGTAAATTGCAAATTATAAGTTTGTAATGATTTCATAACATTTGTCGTTTTGTAACCATATATTAACGCCATGTAATTTAGGTGACCTTCAATAAAGGCTTGATAAATTAATATTTTAGTTTCCACATTCAATTTGTATTTCATTTTGTATAATATGCCAATGGCCAATAGCAAAAAATAATTTCAGCTATATGTGAATCCCAAGAGAGATTAATTTGCAAGGTAATCCCAAAGTATTTAACTTCATGAGTTTCAGCAATTACATTACCATCAACTAAATGACACTAAACTGATTATTTAATACATTGGCATGTGTTCTAAACCGTATTAATTTAGTTTTATTTGGATTTAGAACAATTTCATTCAAGCTAGCATATTCAACTATTAGGGCAATATCACGTTCCATGTTAATTATCAAAGTCAAATCGTAAGTATATGGATAAAATAAGCTAACGTCATCTGCAAACATATACATTTTACCAACAAGGTTCAAATTATAAAAATCACTCAAAAAAATTGAAAATAATAACGGCCCTAGACAGCTACCTTATGGTATTCCATATTCAACATTTACCAGTTCACTTTTACAACGGTTTACTTGCACAAACTGTAAAACCTATTTTGAAAGTAATCTTTAAGTATTTCCAGCTCTTTCCCAACTATTATATAGAATTCTAATTTCTGCAGCCTTATTTCATGATCAACTAAATCAAAATCCTTCGCAAAATCAAGAAATATACCTGCAACACCAACTGAACCATTATCCATACCACTACATATTAAGTTAACAACATTTACAACCGCTTCTTCAGTGCCACAACCTTTTTTAAACCAATATAAATTATATATATAGTTCATAATTCATGGTTCATAGTACAAATGGAGTTACGTACGCCGAATCGATGAAAATATTGCAAAAAGCTTTCAGGGAATCAATTTTATCAAAAACACGTGGATGTGAATGGTACAGTGCACTCAAAAGCTCTCGAGATATATTGAAAGATCTGAAGATTTCGTCAACCTTCAACGTCTTCAAGAATAGAGTGAAAGAAATGGAAACTCAAAATCATCCTTTATGAGCCACTGAACTTTCTGTGTCCCATGAATCAATTCGTACCACTTTAATTGATTGTTTGGGTATAAGATGCGTTGCCGCTTTACTAGTTCAGAAAGTCCTGAATTTTCTTCGAAATATCAATGTCGTAAAAATCGTTCAAAACCAAGCAATTCCGACTTCATATTCATAATACGTATTATTACTGATGATGAGAGAGGGTTTTACGAATTGAACATATTAAGTCGCCAGCAATCTCCGGAATGATGATTTCAATGATTATCACAGTGTTATTCAGTCGTAATTCTTTCCGGAAAGTCAGACGGAAAGTAAACAATATTCTGTGGATGTTTTAAGAGAAAATTCGCCGAAAAACACCGATTTGTCGAAGGGAAAACTCATGAAATTTGCACCAGGATAACGCAGCATATCATAAGACTACCACTGTGAACGAATTTACGGCTAAGAACTCAATAAATATCACCGAACAATCAGCGTATTTACCTGATACGGCTCCGGCTGATTTTTTTTTTTTTTTCATCGAATTAGCACATCTCGAGACGCGTTTTCTGGCAACGCAAGACATAAAAGAGAATTTGCGGAAGGCGGTGCAACAAATTTGGATAAATAATAAATATTTTGTACTTTATTGACCTATTCTCCTTCCCTTACTTTGTTGACAGGACGTATAAATGTCAAAAATTGAGAAGTGCAATGCAAAGTAGTTAAATTACGGCAAAAAGCCATTGGCTAAAGTAAGTTGGTTCTGCTGACGGAAATTTCTATATTTATTCTATTGGCAATTATTCATGAAGTTAAAGTAGTCAGTTAACCGAACGCATGGCTTATTCGATATTCAGCACATTATTATCTGCTTAAACTCAGGTTGTTATTACAAGATTCTCTTTTCGTCAAAAAAAAAAAATCATCGACGCCAGAAGAAAAACATGTACATTCTTTTAATCCATTACAATATCAAAAAATTAAATTTCTACAGTTTATTGGTGGTCATCTCGAAAACCACCGAAAAAAACACCAGAACAGAGAAATATTTCCCGAAGACTGTAGAGTCCTTTACATGTTATTCGCATCCCATGCAGTTTCCTCATAAAGTGGAATTTTATATGAACTTTTGTTGATGTTATTTGTTGGTCAGAGGTATTTTATTGTTAATACATTTTTAAGCATCCGGAGTAACGGCATTCGCCGCCTCATACAGGTAAGTGTGGCGTATACCTGCACCAATAGAGGATGTGAGCACGATGACGATACAATAGCGCAATTGTTAAACCAGAGATCCTGGAACATTTAACATGAGCGTCCTGTATAACTATCTATCTGCAACTCCTACTCATGGTGGATCCATCCAAATAGGATTGTCGGTATTCCGTGCATTCGTTCTATGGCCGTTGAACAACCATTCGTTGCTAAAAAAAATTATTGTTATGGCCAAATGGCAAACAGGCAGCCAGGAGGCACATCCACTGAACTAAATGGCCGGACGTGCAAAGGAGCTACGGAGTATCGTGAATAAATGTTGTGACTCAGGTGATCTGAAGGATATAAAAACAATCGTAACATGCTTGTTTTGCAGTCCTCTTTTCTCTCATTTGGTTTGGAAGTCATACGTATTACGGCATTGGAGTCTATGAAAAGCATATAAATTATATGTGCTGGAGTTTTTGGTTAATAAAAAGTGTTTTTTATGGTCAATTCTGGTGTGGGATATACTGCCATTTGGGGCCAGAGGCTTGTACGTACTGTGACTGTTAAATTAGTTTATTATTAATTTGTCTTGTATTTTTAAATGGATAACAAATTAAACTTGGTTTACAACAAACATTAAACAACATCAAGACAAATGTTTATTCTCAAACGTACATTAAGGGGGCAACTTATTGATTTATTATTGCCTATCTTTAGGCAGTTATTATTAGAACACTCAAACGGTTTGGCCTACCATACGTTCATGTAATATGAAAAAATTATCAAACAAAATATAAAAATATTCTATTTGCAGCCACTTTTTATTTGGCAATTGTTTACCTTCCAGCTTTCAGAATACTTTCTTTTTAATTTCACCAGGTTTGGAACGCAGGACTGTTTAAAGCATAAGACTGAAATTAAAAAACTTGTCAATCACACATGTCAGTTTATCCTCTTATTTAAAAAAAATATATCACTTTTAAATGAAGCAGCCTCAGTAATCCTGATCCTACGATGTTTTTCATCACGGATCAGCACTTGGAGAGTTCTACCAATTAAAAATGCTGTAATTTTGTCAGTTTAAATTTTTTTTATTTAAAAACTTTACTATATCGTAACAGCATTTCAAATTTTAAGAAAAATATGTTATTGATCGATGTGGCCACCTTTAGCGCGTATAATGTACAATCAAGCCTCTCCAGTAATGCTTCACACGCTGCACGAATATGGCATGATGGTACTTTATCCCATTCTTGGTAAAGAAAAGTCTTTAAGACATTAACAGTCTCACATTTTTCTCACATATGGAAAAATGCATTGGGTTTAAGCCCGGGGAATATTGTGGCAATTGTTGTGAAGAAATGAAGTTGGAAACTTGTAAACAACTTTGCGTTTCGTAGGTTTTATGGCATCATCAATTCATGAAAATGTTGAAGTACCAAAAATTTAACTGTGAACTAAAAATAGACATTTGTGAGAGGCTAATACAATCATGCGACTACGCATTTCTTTTAATCGACGACTAAATGGAAAAAATAGATATAGAATAGAATCGTTTTTTAGTTCTTTACAAGCTCTTCTCTGATGCACCAATTTGTCAATTTTGGAGCATATATGTCACATAATGTCGTGGATAATGTACGGATTCAATGCCTGCTATGTGACCGTGCCAAAAACTCCCTTTTCTCAACCACAGTATATCAGCTTTGCCATTTTTTTGGAGTAAAAATTTACATTTTGTAGTATTTTTCAATAACCAAGTCCACAACTGTAGCAGTACCCTAAAGAGTATATGGACTGAGATGGCCGTTTGCCGTAGAACAAATTTTTTCCTTCTGCACAAGTTTTGCCCACTTGCAGCAAAGAGATCGTTCTACCAAGTCAAAGCCGGATAATTGAGCGAAACAAAAACCCCCTATTTTTATATTTTATACGCTCGTAGAAATAGTCATTTTGTGACCTTTAATTAACTACACAATATCATTCCATTCTATAAGAAGATTGTGCACCATAATATTAATAATCTTCCACTCAGTCTTCCGCATTAGGTAGTGGTACAATTTGTATTCTCTTCCTGCCAATTTTGTTTAATGCAAGTAAGAATTTCTAGAAAATCTCTTTCTGTCGGTCGCCTGCGCTGCAAGGGGGAAAGACTCCCCGTCATTAAAAATATAGCATCAACCATTTGTGCGGTTCAATTTTCGTGTATTCGCACACCCCTGATGCCGCAAAATTATATTCTTACTTTTGCGCCTAATATTTAAGAAAGATCACCACACCAATTTTCATAATTGTGCATTAGCCTGCTTATTCTGACCGATTGTACTATTCTATTCCCTTTTTAAGCTAATTTTACCCCAAAGGCACGAATTTGAAATCCTTCCTTATGGTGCCTTTAGTTTGTAAGTGGGATGTGGGCACCAATTTTTTGATTCTCAAAAACTACGGATTTCTAAAAATGCCAATATGAATGCTTGTGTACTCTGGGAGAGAACTATAAATATATATTTTGCAGCCGCTTGATCCGCGAGATCATACTGAGTTAACCCTTTGTACCTTGTTTTTGCCCTTAAAAGTACGAATTTCGTAAAGTTTCGAATTTCTACTGGTCACGCGCTTAGTCTGGAACGACAAGAGGACCACCAATTTCGAAGATTCTGGCTTTGGGCGTTTGAGCTGGTCCAGATTTATCCCTGTTTTTACTACTAAAAGTACGAATTTAAAAAACTCACTTACTTACCCTAGATGGGTGATTTTAGTTACAGCCATTTGAACTGGATGTTATTACCAAATATTTCTTTTTGTTGTACCATTTTTATCGCCAAAACTACGAATTGTGACAAATTACCTCTTATGGCCCACCTACTCTATAAGTGGCAGTTATACACAAATTTTGTGTGATTCTAGCTTCAATCATTTGATCTAGGCGATGATAAGTCAGTCAGTTAGCAATGCAATATTTTTATAAATGCAGACGATTTCAGTGAATAAACAGCCCGCCTACAACTTTTTTAAATCTTCTCGACTGTACAAAATATTTGCCAACAAGCATACGAAATATTCATCCTAAATGCTCTTTAGTCTGCTTAAAGGCTGCTGCACAAAATTTAAATAGCTACGCCTACATTTAGGCTCTTATTTTTCATTTACGTACAGTTGTTTATTTCTCTCTGTCTCTCTCTCTCTCTTTCTCTCTGACGTTTTCCTTCTTTCCATTGCTATTGAGTCTTTTATTGTTTCAATGTCACAGTCATGCCATTTTTATGGTGCTTTGCCCCCAAAAAAATACACCCTTCCCATCCGTAGAGGAGGAACTCCGTATTTGCTCATTATGTTGTCCCGACGTTCCGCTGTTTCTTCTTTTCCATGGTTCAGTACATCCTGTGAATGGATGCAGTTCACTTTTTGTTGTTGCATCTTTTACAATTCAGTTTTGTTTTCATTTCATAATTGTTGCTGCCACGGCCGCATGCAGCGTGCTGCAAGCAGCATGTAGGTGCTACAAAATATATAACAATCATAATAGCATAACAGCAAGACCAGCGACAACAACAACAACAACAACAACGTCAACAACAGAAATTTCCTACTAGACGTCTAGACTACAGTTAAGTGCTTTTTCCTTGATGAGTGCCCAAGTACAGCTGCCGTGCAACGCACGATGATGCACTTTCACAGAAAAAATGCATTGGGAAAAAAATTCCAGATTCTGATTGAAAGAAATGCAACAGAACAACAAACTCCTCGAGGCTATGACTTTTTGTGTGAACAACGAAAAATCATATTTTGGTGTCTGTGCGAGGAAGACGAGTTCATCAGTGTCAAATACATCATCAACTTGAGGTAGACTATAATAAAAGTGTGGAGGTATTTAGGGAGGAAAAACTAAATGCAAATATTTCGAAAAGGAAATGACTTAGAAAACTGATGACACTGAAGAGCTTTTGTCTGGACATAACTTGTAGCAGATCACAGTTTAAAATGCCATTTACCTGATATGTGTCTTTTGCAAATTGAATTAATAATCACATACCTGAAAAGAAAATAGAAAAATAATATTGTTAATCTTTGCATAAAACAACGAAAGCAAAATGTCTTTATTAGCTGTTAAAATTTACATTTAGGAATTGGAAATACTCTTAGAATGCAAAAACTGCCTTAAGACTATCTAACATTTCGAATTAAAGCTAACGAATATTTAACATGTAAATAAATTGCAGACAGGTGAACTGACTTAAACATACTTTTACCCAACTTCCTCTTAGTTTGATGCAAATGTGTCCGGAATGCCAGAAAGGGCGTGATAAATCGCTAGATTGGTAAATACAAATAAATGTTGTAAATAACCGCACAATAAGAAAAACAAAATTATAGCTTTATGAACTCCATTATCCTAACTTACTAGCCACCATGAAACTAAAACAAAACCTTGATTGAATTGCCAATAAAAAGACTATTTGCTCAATATTTTCAAGGTTTAATATGCTGCGATCGTTAATTTGGAAAAGCATTATCCAGTCAGTGGTTTCAAAAACGCCGGTCTGGCAAGGCTGTCAGCTGTCAAATACCTGTCACCTGAAGTGTTATTTATTTAGTGAAAGTTTTGCCATTCATGAATATGGACTGTTTAACAACCGAAAAACGTGTAAAAATAGTTAAAACTTACTACAAAACAGGTGATTCAAGCGTGGACTTTCAATCGAACAAAATTCTCTTTAGTGATGAAGTTCATTTTCCAATCGGTGGTTACGTCAACCAGCAAAATTGTCGCATATGAGGATCGCATAACACAGAAGTGATTATGGAAAAGCTATCGTATCCGAAAAAAGTCACTGTTTTGTATGCATTATGGTCTAGAGGCGTCATTCGGTCATATTTTCTCGAAAACTACCTCAAAAGGATCCACTGCTGCAACCAACCCAGAGGCAGTCATTTAAATAACATTGTATTTCGTACATAATGGCAAGATCGAAGCATTATAATGAAATAAAAGTTTCATCGAAATCATAGCCTTGTGTGTATATTATTAAATTGGTTTTGAAACCGAAAAATGGATAATCCGGTATAAGATTGAGGATTGAAGATACTTTTATCCTTTCGCTTCATAAAAGGGTCGATTACGTTGCGATTCAACAGCGATTCACTGCTAGGAATTCAATCCACAAAGTTTTTTGCCTTGACTTGTGTGACAATCAGACATGGAGCTTCTTTTTACATCCAGCGTTATTCAAACCGTTCCAATATGGATTTTTACATAATGTTTAGATCCTGGGCCATCAGAACAGTGTTTACATGACGGCCTGACTCCACGATTTTCATTATTCTATCGATGTTTTCGACTCTATATTATTACAATTTTACGAATTGCGATCAAACTGGCATTTTAAGTCCTATATCTCTCTCTTTGTAACACTTAATCAGATAAGGCCCTTAAAATTCTTAAGTTTTATGAGCGGCGTTATTTCTAATTTTAACCCAACTAAGCACCATGATAATTTCGTGATACATATCAACACACTGCTTAATTTTTATGACCATTTTAGCAGATAATTAAAAGTTTTTAATCAGTTTTTACTGGCACACATTTCGCTATATGGTAGTGTCAGCACATATACCAAATGTCATCTGTATACCTTTTATAGCTTATGAGATATCGTACAACAGTTCAAAATGTTATGTCATATGGGCGGTGCCACACCTTTTTGCCTAATATAGCATGTGTCAATTTCGTGAATGGTAGCAAACTTACTATTACATTGTTATGATGATCGGTCAGTTACTTCGGCCGCTAGAAGGAATTTTTTAAAAAGCGTGAGGATATGTTTCCATCTAAAATATCAGTACCAGATTAGGTAAGTTGTGGGCGGTGAAAGGACCACTCAAAATAATAAGTTGTGTGGGCGGTGAGACGTCCCTTCTCTCAATCTTAACCTAAAATATCATAAAACGATATCGTGATTGATAGTGACTTTGAAATTCTTATGACTTTGACCGCTTTAATGAATTTTTTACAATGGGTGTGGCATCGCCTACTTTTGTTTGGACTTACATCTTTAAAAATTAGTGGCATACATATTAAATCGTATCTTTGCACTTCTACTTTTTCATTCTTAGTTTTTAGTTGTGTGAACGGTTTCAAGCTCCTTTTTCCAATTTTATCCTGATATAACATCAGACAGCTTTGTGATTGATAGTAACATATTGTTATGACAATCAGTCAGTTATTTTTACCGCTATGAGGGAGTTGTACACATAACATACTTCATTTTATGCTTGTACTGCACGTACCAAATTTCTTCTATATATCTTTAATAGTTCTTAAGATATAATCGTTTAAAGTTGTTATATGTAAACGCGGTACCCCACCACATTGTCCAATCAAGACCTAACCCAGCCTAAGATTCCTTACTGACCATGTTTACGTCGCCTGTTCGCCAGGGCGGGGAAATTGCAGAGATATTCTATGGACTCCTCCTCCTCTTCATCCCTACAACTCCTGCAGAAGTCACTAGTCGCAACCTTCAATCTCACTGCATGCCTTCCAATAAGACAGTGTCCCGTCATGACGGATACAAGCATGAGATGTCGAGTCTTGATAGCGACAGCAGTGTGTGTGAACGCATCAGATCTAGGAGAGGCCACATCCGTATGGATTGATCACAGCACCGGACAGACGCCCACCTACCATTTGCAGCTAAATATGCTCCATCTCGTAGTAGGAAATTGCAAGTGGCTAAAGGCATGCCCACGGACTCCAACTCGGCTGGAGTCTGTAAGGTTGTCCCTAGTCTTGTCAGTTCGTCTGCTCTGCAGTTCCCTGGTACGTCCCTGTGGCCCGGTATCCACATAAGGTGAATGCTGAAATACTGTGCCATCTCGTTAAGAGATCTGCGGAAATTCAGGGCTAATGTAGATATTGTTTAGGGCTGAGACAGAATCCAGGGATCTAATGGCAGCTTGATTGTCAGAGAATATGTTAATCCCCACCGTAGTGAGGATGTTATATCTCAGCCATTCTGCCACTTCCTTAATGGCCAAAAATTTTGGCCTGCTAAACACTGCAGTGATCAGGTAGCCCTCTCGCCATGCTCAACCGCAGGTCCTTGGTCAGCCACAGGTCATTTAATTTTGGGCCGTCAGTGTTGAAGTCGACATTCAGTCGAATCAGGAGTTCTACATTTCCATGTATCTATATCTGGTATAAGTATATGGTACTTCTTGTCGAACAGTGGTTCAGCCAGTGTGTAGTCAGAAGTGCCTGTTATGCCAGGCACCATGTTGAGGATCACGCTGTGGCCATAACCACTGTTCGGCCACTGTGATAGCTCTCGTGGCCGCCACAGCTGCGGCAGTCTGGACATACTAATTATGTCCAGGGGTAGTACATGCAAAATTACATTTAGTACATCGGGTGGGGTGGTGCGGAGCACACATGTGATGTACAGACTAAGTTCTATATAATATATAGCATGCATCAGGCTTTTAGTAAATTAATTTTTGGAGATGAAAATCGACTTAATTGCCATCCCTACTAGGGTAACTCATATGCTAATAAGCCGATTTGGTAAAAATTAAGGGTTTCTCGATAATTTTATCGTATGGTTGTAAAGTAAAACGGTTATAATTTTAATTCTTTTATCCTTCTTTAATTCACAGCTTTTTAATAAGAACTTAGTGCACAAAGCATAAAGGCAAAGAGTAGACGCTCGAAATATTACCAGATTCACGCTGCTGCAGCAATCAAACAGTTAATGACAGCGCGCTCATTTTTTGGCATGCGTCAGTCTGTTGTTAAAAGCTTACAGATGTGTTATATATCGTTTTACGTCGCAATTGAAACAGTCATTGAAATGACATTTAAACGCGACAGTGTTTGCTTTGTACTTGACTGCAAAATCTTATCCAGTCATTGCTAATGAGCTACGACATTTACGTATGAATAAGATCTTTGTATATCGAACAATTACGCGTTACAATGATACTCTTAGCATCAAAAAAGCCAAACTGCCGTGCGAAAACAAGCGCCTGCATCTTTCATGGTTTGGACCGCAACAACTGCCATTGATTTAGCATTGAACTATACGTGAATGTAAATCAATAAATCGTTCATTAAAAGATGCTAAACGAAGCTTTGTTACTTTGGTCACGTAAAAAATGCGGTAGAAACCATTGAATGTTTCAGCAAGACTTGTCACTATCCCACTAAGCCCGCGAAGACCAAAGTTTTTGAAAGAAAAAATAGCCAGCTTCATTTCTTCACAGCAATGACCACCATATTCCCTGGACTTCAAACCAAAGGACTTTTCAGTTTGGTCCATTCTAGAGACCGAAGTTTTAACTAAAAAATAAAAGCCGGACAGCGTCTTCAAAATTCTTCTTTGCGGATGATGGAACCAAATACCGCCTGGCCATATTCGTGGAGCGCGTGAAATCTTCCCGGAGAGGCTCGATAATATTATCGACTTTATATGTAACTACGCCCAACAATGCCATATTTTTCTTTTAATTTAAAATGTATTTACGATATAATAAAGTTTTTAAGGAAAAAAAACACAAAAAATACAAGAAACAAAAAAAAAGTACAAAATTATAGCATTTTTAGCGCCGAACCCTGTATGTAAGTCGGTTCCCTTGACGGAAATTTCAATATACCTATACATATACAAGTTTGGATCACTGTAGATTTACAACGATCAGGAATGTAAGCTGTACAGAGTTTCATAAGTATTTTTAATTATTACAGGTTGATTAACAAGTTTCCCAACCCCTTTCTAGGACATTGCATTGAATGAAGTCTATCGTTCCAAAAAAGTGTGATGAAGTTTAGCATTGTTTTAATTTTGATCAAATGCGATAAATATTTTCATTTGGATAAAATGTGATTGTATTGAAATTTCAAGTGGTCTATACAAAAATGTTTGCATTCTTCACATTTCAGTTACAAGAATAACATTATTCTAAAATCTGGCAAAAAATTATTATACATTTTCTTAGAAAAGTGGTTACCCTACAAAAAGAACCTGGCAACAGTATAAATGTTAAGCTCATGTAGATTAAATTCGCTTACATATTGAACTACTTATCACAATTTCGCTCTCAATGGGGTTATTATATGAAATACATTTTATGAATGATTTTTTTTTTGTCGTCGAATAAAATGTAATGTGCACATAAGTGAACTATATTATAATAAATCATATATTTCACATACTATTCCAAATGGTCTTATCACCAAAAAAGAAAAACACTACTTCACGCAAGGCAAAAATTCTTCACAAGCCCCCCACTACAGTAATTACTAATGCAGGTCAGTAGTTAATGTGTGATAATTAAACATTGTATAATTATATTTTACAAGCCAACATTGCGTAAGCTTTCCGCAATAATTACAGACACAGAAAATTTCATATAAAAATAAAAACCAAAAAAGGGAAACAAAATACTTTGATTTGAGTTTACTTCATAATCTGCTTCAAAATGTTTTTATCCATTAAAAGTCATAAATCATTAATCATTTTCAATGGAATTGACATCAGTCCAATGTTTATGAAAGTGGATAACACTTCAGTGGACCATTGAAACTCATTTCGCGGTTGTTTTCTAGACAATATTTTTCTATAAGCCACGTTATTTCTATGGACACCTGAGATTAAAGATTAAAGATATTTTGTGTTGTCTCTTAAGGTCATTGTTTGCTACTTTATGAAAGCCTCATTTTGTGCCTCAATTTTCAGCGCTGCAAATTATGCTACACAATTTATAATGTATCGTATAGTAAAAAGAAATCCATTATTTTTCCAATAGGTGGATTTAATAATCTGTATCTCGCGTTGTAGCAGTGCGGTCGGATTACGCTAGTTGGCTTCAGAAATATTACATTTTTTAACAGAG
Organism: Philornis downsi; assembly: GCA_019455685.1. Classification (NCBI taxonomy): domain Eukaryota; kingdom Metazoa; phylum Arthropoda; class Insecta; order Diptera; family Muscidae; genus Philornis; species Philornis downsi. The sequence continues at coordinate 66,186 of JAHXMU010000507.1, forward strand.
TGTCAAAGATAAACACCATATTTCACAGCTTTTGTTTAATATGGGCAAAAACGCGAGCTAGGCGGCTGAAAATGTGAACAGTGTTTATGATCCAGGTGCAGTTTTAGTTTCGTCGGTTCCGTCCCTGTAATTTTTATATCAAAGATGCACCATGCTCTGGAAGGCCAATTGCCTTAAAAGTCGATAAAATAATACAAGCTGTTATGTCCGATTTCGATTACCCAGGAGCTGAAAAACCATTTAGAACCATTTCATCAAGGCTGGATAAAAAAGGAATCTCGATGAATCGTTCCGAAACTAGACAACCTCATAGAGCAAATTTCTAACTGCGAATAGCAGCTGAATCGCTACAAAATCGACCCGATTCAAAAGCGGATGTTGACTTGTGCTGAAAAATAGGTCAATAAAAACAATGACAAGAGATAACGGCCATAATCGAATCGCACTAAGCCTACCCAAGCAAACAGTATCAAAGCCAGGAGTTGATTTGGTCTACTATGAGCTGCTTCCCTACACTTAAACTCTCAATTCGGACCTGTGTGGGCTTTAATCGCCCAGAAGCGGACAGCTTTGATTAATAGGAGAGGAATAGTGCCCCAGCAGGACAACGCCATTCCATATATATCGAGAGCTTGATTTAAAGGTCTTTATGTGTAGAATAGTGTTCATGATCCAGACTTATTTTTGGATTCTAGCTAATGCGACACACAAATTCATTTACTGTATAGAAGAACAGCTAGCAATCACTTGGTAGTGCTAGATTCGAACAGAGTGCATAAAAATCTTAAAACTAAGCATTCGGAGCTTCGGCTACCATCTGATACAATTCCTCTCCTATTAATCAAGACTGTCCGCTTCTGGGCTATTGCTACCCACAAACGGGTGTAGGCAAGCAGCTCATAGTAGATCATTCCCTGCCAATCTCACCAAAACGCAGTCCTGCCTTAGACACAGTTTGCGCAGACTCACTGCGTTTCGACCATGACCGTTTTCGCTTGACATTGTTTTTATTGACCCACTTTTCAGCAGAAGTAACATCCTCTTCTGAATTGGGTCGATTTTGTTACGATTCAGCTACCACTCATAGTTAGAAATTTGCTCCATAAGTTTCTTATGCGTTAACTGGTTTGGCACCGATTCATCGAGGTTCTTTTTTGTGTCCAGCGTTATTCAAGTGGTACTAAATGGTTTTTTAGTTTAGTTAAGTTTTGGTTTAGTTTTTGCCCTTTATGTAAAATGCGTTATATTTTTGTTGATGTCCATCTTGGAAACGCTCTCAAAGAATGCAATATTTCTCAAGCCAACTAGCGTAATCCGATCGCACTTCTACAACGCAAGATACAGATTACTAAATCCACCTATTCAAAAAAAAGTGCATTTCTTTTTACTATACACGGCTTCTATTATTTTATCGAATTGTTAGACGATTGGCCTTCCAGAGCATGGTGCATCTTTGCTATGCAAAATTTTAGGAAGTTTCCTAAAAATTTACAGCAGTTATCGTGTGTAGCCAATCAGGCATCCAGACAGACGGATATCCCTCAATTATCTTAAAAGTCATGAAATACATTTTATCAAAAGATATTTGACACTCCAAATGGTTCTTTCTGGGTGTTTTATTTTGCCTGTATCAAATGATATGTATCAGGATTCCTTCTGATGACAGAATAAAAGTTCTAGACTAAAGACTGAATCAGTCTAAATTTGACAAATGTGTAAAATGTTTCGTGGAATGTGAAAATATTTTCAAGAAAATAGATGAAATATAACATGCCGCAAAATTGGGTGGACACAAAGTAGTAATCGGTAATGAAGGACCTTTCGCTAGATAGGCATATTTTAGATATTTTAGCACTTTTTTCGCAAATACAAAAATTTTAATTGGAGAACTCTAAAACCACTGCGATGTTCGGGTATCTTATTATGCCTGAATTTATTAAACACCCATTTGACAGCGTAAAAAATATGTATAATAGTTTTTCCTCCTAATAGAAATAGTTGGGTATCATTATAATATGATCAATACGCAGCTGTACCTATTATTATAAACAGGTGTGTATTCCACGCAATGGCGCCTTAAAGTATCTACTATTTTGTTTTTTCCCCGCAACACTAAAACTTCTACTTGTTTTATCTCGTTGAAAACAGGTTTCCTTTTTCAACAGAATTTATCATCTGCCATTGATTTGTACGAGCGAATGTATAATTTAAGATGCTCAAAAGCTAACTCCACACAAAGAGAAATAATAATCCATCGCCTAATGAGTAAATGACGGCAGAAATGACGCTGAAGATGTCTTCATTAACAGCTCACACGTAAAGACAAAGGCTGTGGCGGTAAGTTTGGTAGGCAGATAGGCGGGTAGTCAATTTCTTCGGCACTATAAAGATTAGTCATGCATTCTCTTGGACACATCTAATGCCAGAGGAATACATGTGTTGCAAACGTAGCTGTTTAACAGAAACGCACACAAAAATAGCCTCATCTACACGCAACAAGGTGCTAATGGAAATGAACTACAAACGGAAGTTAATTGTTCTATGGTGAGGTTTACTTCCAACTAATCAGTATTGAAATTCACTTTTGAAAACAATTGGGTAGCTGTAAATCCATTACAATGTCTCATGAATTGTAGTCATGCAATGTGAAAATCTATTCACTACTACTCTGCTACCAGAACCGCCGAGCAACGCCAACTCGCACTGTCCACACAATGCAAGGATGGTAACATGTAAAAGGCGTTCCCCTTGCCTACACGTTTAACAGTCATGTATCAATTCTGTGCCAGCCAAACAAAGATTCTCTGGCAATCTTATTGTTCTGCCGTTACACACTAAATCCTACCGAACGGCCCACATTGTTGTAACTGGTACTGTGAAGAAACCAACTATGAACGTACAGGACGACGTGTTATCAACATGCGAGCAATACATTGCTGTGTTCTCCTAGGTATGAAATGCCTGTAATTCGTATGTTACGAGTATTGTTCAGGTCATTAAGCAAACAAAAGTAAAACAATCAGAAAAACCGCTTATTGTTCCACTGACACCACTAACATCATGTCCATGGACCAATTTCTCCACATGTACTAGAAGGCGATAGGGCTACAATGTGATATGGGAATATATTGGATGATCGTTGTAGCATTATGTTTGTGACAAAAGGAAATAGTACAATGGAAGGCACCACATACAGTTTTTAAAAGTGTAGTGCAATGTCAATGTATATGTGGGTGTGAAATTCCAATAGAGGAATAGCTACGGTTATGGCTATGGACAGGGCTTGGGCTACCAGCAATTGTAATGGAGTCGTACAACAGATTTGTCCGAAACTCATTAAATAACTGATCACTTCTTTGTTATGGCATGAACACGACGCTGTGGGAGTAATACCTCATTCTTATATAGGGTGATTTTTTTTTCAGATTGCCAGCACAGGTTGGTAATGGCGTCCAAACGTCATCTGTCAAAGTGAAAAGTGTACTGTACACTATGCCATTTCATCATGGAAAGAATAACAAACGAGTAACGATTGCAAATCGTTGAAATTGATTGTCAAGATTCGTGCTCTGTGATAAATGTGCATCGTTCGATACGACCATTTTATGGTCGTCATAATCGACCTGCTGAATCAACAATTCGTGCATTAAACCATCGACTCGCATGCGTAGAGTGCGTACCGAAGAAAATATTGCAGCCGTAGCGACCAGTGTTAATGACGATCGTGAAATGTCAATCTGTCGCCGTCGTCGTTCTCAGCGATTAGACATGTGTTACTAAACCACAAGGAATTTTTTTCCTTCCCAATTGCCTGAGTTAAACTTGGTTGACATGTGGTTTCATCAGGATGGTGCAACATGCCACACTGCTCGTGAAACAATGGATATGTTGAGAAATGAATTTGGTAAGCAGCTTATCTCTCGATTTGGCCCTGTGAGTTGACCCCCAATATCTTGCGATTTAACGCCTCTGATCATTTCTTGTAGGGATATGTCAAGTCGTTAGTCTATGTGGACAAGCCGAACACCATTGAAGCCTTACAGGATAACATAACACGCGTTATTCGTGGAATACAGGCCGAAATGCTCGAAAAAGTGACGAAAAATTGGACCTGCCGATTGGACATTTTGAGACGGAGCCGCGGATAACATTTACATGAAATTATCTTTAAAAATTAAATGGCAAAGACTAATTTAACGATTCCAATAAAAAAATTTAATATATTATGCAAATTTGAGTGTTTTAATCGATTTTTAAAAAAACTACAATTAAAAAAATCACCCTTTATAAAAGCACTGGAGTGGCAGTGAAAATTCATCTTCGGAATTTTGAACTTCGCGGAGTCTACTATTGCGGGGCTTAATCTAAACCAAGTAAAACCATTTCCATTGCATCTCATGAATGAGACATGGGAGAACTTCCTCACATTCAGAGAGCTTGCATGCATTCTGCTTTAGACTCACTCAACGAAACCTACAGTTTAATAACGACTCCGAACATGAATGTTTGAGAAACTTTCTCCAGACATGACGATCATTCGATTATTCAAAATGTTCGTCACACACACATCAAGATGATCGCCGCCTTAATAATGACATGTGGCAGTATGAGGGATTGAACCCGCGACCACATAAACGATAGTCGCTTGTACTAAACATCGGGCTGTGGTCAGTCACAAGCTTCAAACCGTGATGAGAAATAGATCAAACATTGAGAGGAAATTATGGAATCAGACATTGATTTAATATCGGCAGCCAAGCCGAATATCATCGGATAATAAACTTACGAGGGCGGTTGGAAAACTAACCGAGTTGACATAGATATGGTGCCAGTAGTTAAAAAAAATATTTTGGTGAAAAGCGGCAACCTTATAAAATAATAATTTAAGTTTCAAGGCACCACGTTGTTTAGAATTTCTATTGGAGCCATCTAAAGTAAATGATTTCAGCGAATTTGTAAACATGGAAATAATGGTAACCATTATATAGGGTGGCGCATTAGTAACGTTAACTGCGACTATATTGAATGTGTTCTTGTGTATCATTTGATTTTAACTCGTGAACCAATTGCATCTTACTCGTATATGGGAAAAGATGTAATATATGTAAAATTCTTCGCAAAAACCGCCTAGACATCTCTGAGAACGTCGCCTGGTGGAAGTTTTGGGGTTTTCTTCAATACTTGCTTGCACTCGAGCAAAGGCATCATCGAAAAAATTGGTCACTTTTATGTAATTCAATATTTCCATTTTAAAAGTCTCAGTCCAAACAATGTTAAAGCCGAGCTAGATTCTACCCTGTTCCTTCGTTTACGATTATACAATATTGGGTAACAGAGTTTAAACGAGGCCGCACGAGCTGTCAAGACGAACACCATAGTTGTCGACCATTTGATGTGTCAACGCCAGATATAGTTAAGAAATCCACAAAATGGTATTGGATAATCGTCAGCTGAACGGGCTTGAGCTAGCTGAAATGATAGACATTTCAAAAAGTGACCGAAGATTTGAAGATGAGAAAGCTGTTCGTAAGAAGGGTGCCGCGCTCGTTTTTAAAAGAGCGAACATAGCGTCGTGACGATGTTTCAGTAGAGCGTTTGACGATGTTTCAACGCAATAAAGCCGATTTTTTGCGTCGATTTATAACCATGGATCAGACATGGGTCCACCACTTCACACCTGAGACAAAGGCATCGTCAAAGCATTGGACTGGAATGGGAGACTCGTATCTAACGAAATTGAAGATGATAGTGAAAGGTTTCCCATTTACTACACAAATGGTTATTCAAACATGGGCACTTTTCGTGCCCCTTCGTGTGCCAAGAATTGGCAAGAATGTAAAAATAATTATAAGAGACTGGAAATGTTAAAGACGTGATTTAGCCTGTGCATCATCGCAATGTGCGCACTGCCGAAAATATCCTGGCGAAGACTGCGAGGAACTATGAATTTAGAGCACTGTGGCCGTACGATAACTAATATTTTTAGCCTGCAATTGACTGAACAACATGTTGTTTCTGCAAGACAGTACCACGAGCCACACAACACGACCGATTTAGGCTTTATCGCGTGAGAAGTTTCCGGAAAGTGTAATTTCACGTTTTGGCGACATCAATTGGCCACCAAGATCATGCAATTTGACGCCGTTAGACTGTCTGTCTGTCCAATACAGAAGCTGTCATTTAAATTACATTGTATTTCTTACATAATGGAAAGGTTCAAGCATTATAATGAAATAAAGATATCATCGAAATCATAGCTTTATATGTGTTTTATTTAACTTTACTTTTGAAACCGAGAACGGATAACCTGGTATTTTTGCTATTCTGCTAGCTAATTGCTGTTTTATATTTGTGAAATTCGGAAAATTCTTCATGCCTATATTTGCGCACTTGGAGATGTACCCAAACAAACATGAATATATTATTTTGTTCTCTTTGGCAAGCGAACATCATGCAAAACGTTGACCCAAACAGTCTTTTGTCCATTCGTTTTTCTCTGCCCTTTAGCAGTGTCGACAATCAATCGAAATAAAATCATGTCACTGGAATCCAGCATATGTTGACACGAACACTTTCAACCAGGTGATGGATGGATGCCAATGGCCATCCACGACCAACCAAAAGAAAAAAAATAAAAATGTAAAAACCTCAAAAACCATTAAATTCAATAATGTTCCTGCGAATACATTCAACATTGTGATAAAAGGCCATGTTAAGAGAGTTGTTTTTTTTTCTTTATGTAATGCATCATTTTGTCATTGCCAAGTTTTTTTTCAGCTTGAAAGTTTAGCACATCGTGTCTAAAGTTTTGACTTAATATTTATCTTTCAGTTGTTTTTTTTTTTTTTTTTTTTGTAGTTTCTTTGCAAAATGTGTCACAATGTTGAGATTTTTTTCCGTTGTTCACTATAAAACTATTCACCTGCAATTTGTTGCAATCTTAAGCTTCACTGCACAATCAGCTACCATTATCATCATCACCATCAGCTAGTGATTGCCAGCACCATCATCATTATGGTGGCGGAATAGCTTAGCGAGGGATGATCATTGTCGACATCTTTGTTATGGCCGCGTTTGAAACTTCTATAGCTTTAGCTGTTCGTGCCGGCAAAAAGTTTGATTTCTTGTGAACTGACAAAAATGCTAACGAAGCTTTGCATTTGGCACTCTATAAACTATCGTCTAATAATGTTATAAAGTATGTTACGCTGGAAACTAATGTAACTCAAGGGTATGAAATATTGCATTTTTTCATTTTTAAATACAGACCTATTTTTAGAACATTTTAAAACAATCAAATTGCACATTTTGGAATATGTTGATTTTTCAAAGTCTTGATGAAAGATTGAATTTCGAAAAATTTGCAGTAAGAGCGTGACAATTCAGTGGATTTTCTTTCTTTGATTTTTCTTTAGCAAGCGCAGATCACACTAGTCGCGCTTTAATGCATGATAAAAAGGCCCACGTGGGACAGATTTGGTCCACAATCGTCTAACTTGACCCACGATGAAACCTTATCGGATGTGTATAGACATTTATCAGACGACACCAGCCCACATAATCGATTGAAAGTCCGCGTTTAAATCACCACTTTTGTAGTAAGTTTTAACTATTTTTGCGCGTTCTTCGGTTGTTAAACGATGAGTATTCATAAATGGAAATCATTTCACTTAATAAATAACATTTTCGGAAATGTGATTGTTTGGATGTTTTTCTAATTTCTGGGATCTCTAAGCAGTATCAAGCTTAGTTGTTATGAATTCAACTGTGACAGCAACAGTAACATCATTCAATTTGCAACCAGTGTCATTCCCAGCCGACTTTCATTTATTCCTGAGCCTCCAAAATATTAGAAATATTGAATTCTTTAGTTCAGCGACAGGCACTTAGCTAGTTGCCTTACTAATTTTCTCAACTTAGAATCGATGATTTCGGTTTCAGTACCTCTCAATTTCTTGAAATTTCGGTTTTTTCTAAACTAGGAAATAGTTAGGAAATATTTCTCGACAGAGTTCATTCCAAGAATTTGTTAAATACTTTATTCATGAAACTTCGAATATCTTCAATTCATAAATTCTGAATTCTATCGTCCTTGAAGTCTATACATATTAGTTTTTAGTTTTTATGTTTAGAAAGAAATTTTGTCGTTTAACCTCAGAAAAAAGAGTAGTGAAAAAATTTACTTAAGTGAAAAATTTACTTAAATTTAGTTCAAAAAAGGTTGTTTAAATTTAGTAAATTTATACTAAAATTATTATCATGAAATTAACTTAGTTGTAGTAGATTTTATTTAAACGAAATACAAGGCAAGTATTATATGAACTCAAAATTAAAAATTGATTTTCTTTAAATAAACTTCTTCCCACTTAGTACAATCTTATCAGAACAAAACGAAACAAATTTTTTAATGAATTTTTTTCACTCAATGTGAGTTAAAAAGTGCAAATGTTAACTGAAATTTAGTAATTTTTTACTATTGTCGCAATCATTACGAACTGGTAGAAAATCCGAAAGGACTGAATTTTAAAAGGATAATAAATATTAGTGAAAATGCCACAATGTGAATTCGTATAGGGAACACTTTACTAAACTGTAGTCCCTCTATATTTGAATTAAGATACGGTTTTATTTGATAGCAGTAAAATGTCGATTGTATTGAATAAATTATATAATATTTACAGTACATGTCTACCTATACTCAAACAGTTCTCAGTTTTTACTTACATTTAGTTCAAATGAAGTTGATATTAACTCAATCTTAATGTATTTTTGGAAAAAATTTTGCTCACTTAGATTTGGTTTTGAATATTTTTTTTTCAGTTTCATACTTTTCTAAATTTATTTAATTACTCCACTCTATTTGTAAAGTAATCTGGAAACCTTTTCCTAAGAAAAATAACCAACTATGAAAACAGAATATCATTGAACTTATACGATATCTGTCATTAATTTTAGTTCATTTCAAATAAAATTGTTTTCAGCATGACAAGTAATATGAACTAAATTTTAAATTTTTTAAATTTAGTTGAACTAAATTATATCGAATTCAATCGACGACAAATCTCGAACCAATTCTAATGAAATTTATAAATTAAATTTAAGTAAAACTTCTATTGCAACCATATGAAGTTAAATTGTACTTACTGTTACTTCATTTTCTCTTAATATCAGTTAATATTTTTCTGAGTGTAGATTGTGCCTTTAATGCACACATAAGAAATTTTTGCTCATTCGACGGGCAAAAAAAGGCACAAAGAAAAACGATGAACTGACGTCGAATAGTTTTAACAGTGTCATCGTAACTGTGTTTGTAGAAGAAAATTTAAAAAAAAAATCATATATTTTTCGAATGTCCTTTTTATTAAAATCTGCGAACAGTCTCATGTTATTCGCACAATGAGGGAAAATGCAACATTTTGCAAGTTGTGCCCCTTTAACTTTGTGCCGCGTACAAAATTATGAAAAGCAAAACGTTTATAATTTAAAGAAATATTAAATTTTATAACAAACGCATCTATTTGCAGGAAATACACTCGTTTACAAGGCGGACAAAACAACATGAAAAGATTACAGAAATTTTCAGAATTGATAACATAACAGTCGACGAGGATATTACTGTTAGGAATGTGTCGTAGAGCTGTGAAAACATTTTACGGAAAGTGTAGGTGCGCAACTAAGTTCCCGCTTTTGCAAATAGATGGTGCCAGCTGTAATTGCTGGTCGATTCTGCCATAACCTAGACGTCATGAGCTAAGCTTAGGCATATGGTAAACATACCGCCTAGACACAATAACGATTTTCTTTTAACGTCATATTCTTTTGGTTGTGTGAATATATACGTATGATTTTGTGACAAATAATCGTCATACGTGATAAAAAAACGGGTTTTTTTTAAATTTCGTAAGTTACGTATGTTCGATTTTCGCATTTTTTTTCTGTTATGTTGGTACACATGTCTGTTATATATATTGGCAATATCGGCCATTTTGGATTGTCAGTTAGTCGTATTTTGGTGTGTACTTCGATTTTTTACTATTCGAAAAAATGGATCAAAGACTGTATTAAGTTTTGTGTAAAAAATGAAATTAAATGTGTAAGGACATTTTAAATGTTGACTGTGGCGTTTGGTGAGTCTACTATGAGCAGAACACAAGTTCAATTGTGGCATAACCGGTATAAGGAAGGCCGAGAAGATGTTAATGATGATGCTCCTCCTGGTCGCCCAAGCACATCAACAACCGATGAAAACATTGAAGCAGTGAAGAAAATGATTTTGGATAATCATCGAATTACTATTAGAGAAGTTGCTGATGATGTTGGGATATCGTTCGGCTCATGCCAATCAACTTTTACGGATGTTTTAGGCATGAAACGTGCGGCAGCGAAGATTGTTCCAAAATTGCTACATTTTGAGCAAAAAAAACGTCGCATGGACATCGCTCAGGAGCTGTTGAACGTCGTCAACGACGATCCAGATTTCCTCAAAAAGGTCATAACTGGTGATGAATGAATCATGTGTGAATGGCTATGACATTAAAACCAAAGCCCAATCATTCCAATGGAAGCATCCAGCACAGCCAAGACCGAAAAAAGCATGCCAAGTTCGGTCAAATGTGAAGGTTTGGCTCACTGTTTTCTTCGACTGCAATGGCGTGGTGCATCATGAGTTCTTGCCACAAGGCCGTACGGTCAATAAGGAATACTACCTTGAAGTTATGCGCCGTCTGCGAGAAGCAACTCGTCAGAGAATTGTGGAAAAACCAATCAAGGATTTTGCACTATGATAACGCACCACCTCACACATCGATGTTTGTGCGTGAGTTTTTGGCCAAAAGCAAAACCGCAAGCATGCCTCAACCAGCGTATTCATCAGACTTGGCTCCCGCTGACTTTTTCCTCTTCCCAAAACTTAAGACAAAAAAGAAAAGTCGAAACAGGAGCTGTTGGCGATACCAAAAAGCGCGTTTCAGAAGTGTTCCGAGTAAGGGGGAATACTTTAAAGGAAATAAAATAGAAATTGATGAATAAATAAACACTTTTTGAAAAAATGTAAAAATAACGCTCATTTTTTCATCACACCGTACGCGTGGAGTATTGAAGTTCTTCTTTCAGTTTACGGAAATGCTGCTTTAAGTGAAACAACGTATCGAGATTGGTTCCATCGCTTTAAACACGCTGATTTTAATGTCGATGACCGTTCGCGTGAAGGAAGACGAAAAACCTTCGAAGACACTGAATTGACGGCATTGTTTGGTGGGGATTCATATCAAACGGAGGTAGAGTCTGCTTCTGCTTCTGCTGATTGGAAGCCAAAAGTCGTTGAGCGTCGTGTTTTAGTGACAAAAAACGAAGGGTTTTCTTCATCGTGTTGTAACGGGGGATAAAAAATGGATTCACTACAGCGATCCAAAGGAAATAAAGTCATGAGAGCTGTCTTATCATGCTTCTACATCGTGGCCTCGGCCGAATACTCACGCTGCGAAAGTTATGCTCTGCATTTGGTGGGATTAGGTCAGTGTTATTATAAAAACCATCACTGATCGACTTCAGTTAATGCGACTGAGCCGAGCTCTGCGCTCACAATATGCGCACAGGCACGAAAAAGTGATTCTTCAGCATGACAACGCCCGGCCTCACGTGGCCAAGCCCGTTGAAACCTACCAGGAAACGCTAAAATGGGAAGTCTTACCCCATCCGCCATATTCTTCAGATTTTGCACCGTCCGATTATCATTTGTTCCGTTCGGTGGCACACGGTCTGGCTGAGCAGCAGTTCCAGTCATGTGACAACATCTAGGAATGGCTAGACCCGTGGATAGAGTCGAAAGACAAGCAATTTTAATGTGACAGAATTTGAGCTTTGCCAGAAAGATTGGAAGAAATAGTAGCTAGCGATGAGCTATATTACATAATAAAGTTCCATTTTTATAAAAAAAGAAACAGCGAGAACTTAGTTGGGCACATAATATATATCAATATTAAAACACTTGAAAAAAGTTATTAAAATCACTACTTTTCCTTCAGTTACCTACACCAACCAATCATGCGTATTTTTGACACGTATATTCTATTATTCCCCTTTAGTGCGTTCACCTTCTTCAATACATTTTGCAAAATATGCCACGTTCTTTATCTATTGCTAGAAGAAGAAGAAGAAAAAGCAACCAACACTTTTTATATTTCTATTATTAAAGACATTTCAGATGAAAATTGGTACAAAGTTTTATGTTTTCTTTCTCCTTCAATTGCACGCTTTTTACACCACCCGCCGCCAATAGATTTCTAATAATGTCATTACTTGTTCCATGGGGAGGAATTCGAATATAAAGAAAGGAATAGTTAGAAACAAAAATGAAGGTGTTAAATAAAAAACTTTTTGTTTTTTTGCGCCAATGTTGTTTTTAAAGTTTCTTAACGTTCATTTCGAACAAAATGCGAAACGTGCCGTTTTTCCTAATTTTCATCGTTGCGAAAGAAATAAACTGAAGAAAAGTTTATCGAAGCGATAAGAAAAAAAATCTTTAATGTGGGACAGTTTTTGAACAAAAAAAAGTGCAATTTTGTAACTTAATAAGATGAACTGAGTAAATATGAAATATTTAGTTACCAAATTCAGTAGGCGTATGTTTGAAAAACAAGAAATGGTAACAAATAAAGCGCATGCAAAGGTCTGTTGTGCAGGTATTTATGAAATAAATGGTGTTTTGTCCAATAGGTGACTTTACTAAATAACATTAAAAACATAAGAATTCGAATATGTCGTCGTGGGGAATTGTAGGACCTTAATTCTTGAGGATAAAAAGATTGAGGATTGCAGTTGCAATGAAAACAGAGCATTATATATAGAGACCGATTATAGACCGGTACTATGCTAACCTTTTGCGAAATTCCATACAAAAAAGAAAAAATGGTTCTAAAATTCATAGCAAAATGTTTCTACCGAAAAGTACTATAGAAAATTCAAGTTTCTCACAGAAAAATTTTTCTAAAACGACACTGTCGATTATTTTTCCGCTGGTTTCCAAAACTGAAATCGAAAAATTTTTACATCGTAATATTCGCGATAATATACTCGTGAACTTGTGAAATTAAATTGCAATTAAATACACACTTTTATATTTTTGCAACCGCCTGGAAACCCTGGAAATACTCACGAACTACTGTTACTGTTACAGTACCAAGTAGTCTCAAGCTTATAACGAAAGAAAAACTTGGTTCCAGCAGGAAGGAACATACACATACGTCCAATATGCTCGTCTACAAAGTCATTTAAAAAAAACCCTAAGGAGTTATCTCAAATCCAAAGTTTATGCAAATATATCGATTTTACTGACGTATTTGAAAGAAAATATCTGTCATAAAATGACAGCTACCATGAAGTTTCCCTTCCGAGGTGGCATAAGAAATTTTACTGTTAGCGTAAATGAGTGCTGCAAACGCGAAGGTTTACATTTGGAGATATTATTTTTAAGAAATAAATTCCTAAATTGTGTTCTTTAATATTTAACAAACAGTTTTTCAATAGACTTCTTACTTTTTTGATCAATCCATGAAATGTAGACTGTCTTTTGAAACACCTTATGCAATATAAAGGGTGTCATTGTTTGACATTTGAACAATTGTTATTGTTTGCTAGTAGAAGGTAAGAGGTTAGTAAAAATGGAGGGCTACACGAATGAACAACGCATTCTCATTGTGAAATTTTTTACCAAAATGGGGAAAGTTTTGCGGCTACAGTTCGCAAACTGTGATCAATTTGGCGTCACAATAATGCTCCAAAAGAGTCAACTGTAAAGAGATTAATGGATAAATTTGCCAAAACTGGGTCTGTTAGTGATGTAAAGACAACAACGCGCCTTCAACCAGGTCGATCGACCGAAAATGTCGCAGCTGTACATGATGATGTCGCTCAAACTCCATTCCCCTCAATTCGACACCGAGCTCAGCAAATTCGTGTCTCCAAACTCACTATGCAGCGAATTTTGACGAAAGATTTGCATCTTCATGCATACAAAGTTCAATTGTGTCAGGAACTGAAGCCAGCTGAAACTGAAAAAAAGCGAAATTTATTCTATTGAATTAAATCTAATTAAAAAATTACGAGGATATCACCAGCCAAATGCAAACCTCAAAACGAAATTTGATCAAAATTTCGCAGTATTCCCACTAAAGCAATCGATGTCGCAATACAAAAAAAAAAGTCAAATGGATATTGTATTTTGATTCAGACCTGCACAGTAGTAGTTAAACGTAGCCAATATTTTTGCCACACATACGAGTTGTGTTCAAAAAATAAGGTGAATTTTTATTTTTCTCAAAAAATATTTATTTATTCATCAATTTCTATTTTATTTTTATTTTTTTTTTTTTTTGGTCTTAGCTCTCCTGAGCTCTTCCATTGGGACGATTGGACTTTGGTTTCGATGTCATAACCATATAGCCACGATTCGTCAACAGTTATGACCCTTTTAAGCAAATCTGGATCATCGTTGACGCCATCCAACAATTCCTGAGCGATGCTCATGCGATGTTGTTTCTGGTCAAAATTCAGCAATTTTGGAACAAACTTCGCTGCCACACGCTTCATGACAAAAATTTCCTAATAGATGGCAAGACATTAGCCAACCGATATGGCGACATCCTCAGCAACTTCTATAATTGTGATTTGAAGATTCTCCATAACAATTTTCTTTACTTTCTCAACATTTTTATCGGTTGTTGATGTGCTGGAGCGTCCACGTCGAGCGTCGTCATTCACATATTCTCGACGTTCTGTGAAAAGCTTGTACCACTTGTAAACATCTTTTTTTTTGGCTCAGAGTACTCTCACCGTGTGCCACTGCCAAAATTTCAAATGGTTTTGAGCAATTAATTCCATTTTTTACACAAAATTTGATACTTCTTTAATCCATTTTTTTCGATAGCAGAAAATCGCCGAACACGCAAAACACTTGTCTTATTTTTGCCTCTCACAAACAAACTAAACATACTATATGGATAAAACCGTCAACATATCTTCGAGACGAGTGTACCAACATAAAAAAAAGTAACAATCGAAAGTCGAAAGTACGTAGCCCGCGAAAATTCACCTTATCGTGGCCTTTGGTCCCGGGTTCAATTCCGCATACAGCCAGCATCATTATTTGAGCGGCGGCCAACTTATTGTGTCTGGCGAACATTTTTAGTAGTCGAGTAATCGACAAATCTCGTTAATGTTTCTCAAACTGTGACATCCTGAATCATCGTTAATCTGCAGGTCTGATTGAGGGAGATTAAAAATAGAATGCGTGTAAGCTCACTAGATGTGAGGAAGCTCTCCCATATCTCATTCATGGGATGCAAGAGAATTTGTTTGTTTATTTAGTATAAGTTTAAAATGGGTATTTAGAGTATAGAGAATATTTAGGTTTTTGTACGCAAAGCAAATTACGATAAAAACCGCTTGGTATTCAGCATTACAAGATAATCAAAAGATTTCAATGATAAATTGTACGGGTTTGTTTCCAGATATGCTTAAAGCTATTTGCGTGTAATGAAGTCATTATAATACCGCTTACACATCTATACCCAGCTAACTGCTGCTTTTTGAAAAAACTCAAACAGCAACCGGCAAAAATGAAGTGAACAATTAAAATTCTACCAAATTACAAACAAAATTGATGACTATTAATCATTATACCACCGCTGAGGCGCTAAGCACAAACGTTTTCTGTGTCTTCTTTTTTTTCTTTCGTAAAAAATACACAAATGGTAGTGGCTTAAATAAAAAAAAATATTGAGGTGCAAACGCAACGAAAGTAAGTGAAACTCTTGGCCAGAAATGATTAATTATGTAAAAACCAAGAGTACTGAAAACACAAAATATAAAAACATTATCAAAATCTTGAAAACAAAACCCCGGTACCTTGAATTTTAAATGCACGGGAGACTTATAACAACACGAAAGAGATTTGCTCTCTGTTGTTAAATTCAAAACGTGTACAGGGACTGATTTAATATAAAAAAGGTTTTCCATTATTTGTTTCATATCTTTTAAACTGCCATACAAATTGTTAATGGAAATCCTTGAGTTGATTGAAAAAGCAATTCTTTGCAAAATCTTAAAATTCAATTGATTCTCGGCTCTTTCGCAACCATCTTCACCAAAACAATATTGGAATTACATGCCAAAAGTACGAGAAGGACAATATGCAGGCGTCATCCCCTAAATGTGATGCAGCGTATGAGAAGCGTGTTCTTAGTTTCTTCTTAGGGACAAGAAGTAAAGTGCAGAATAAAAATATCTTTGAATAATTTATGTCCTATACTTTGTGTCTGTCTGGCAGCCGAAACTTTTGTTAAAAACTTTGCAGTTTTCGCATAAAATAATTTATAGGGTGTTTGCAGATTACGTTGCAGGGTTTCCCAATGTATTTGCCGAAAACCTGACATATCTATTGAGCAAATGATTGGAGTATATAGTATATATTTTTGTCATTATGTACGAAATACAATGTCATTTAAATATCTGTCTCTTGATTGGTTGCAGCAGTGGATCCTTTTGAGATAGTTCTGGACAATTGTTTTTACATATTACAGGGGATATCTCGGCGATAACTTGACGAATGTTGGTTTTAAAATGCTCCACCGTTTTTGGGGATTATCCGAGTAAACACGGTCTTTAACGGGGCGTCCAATTGCATTGTTGGCGGCCAAGAAGTGAAATTACGGTTTCTGAAATCTTCTCACCCAATAAAGCCAAAATCGGTCATGTTATGTGGCTCGTGGCACCGTCTTGTTGAAAACACATGTCGTCCAGGTCATAATCCTCAATTGCAGGCCAAAAAAGTCGATTATCATAAAGTCATAGCGCTCTGAGTTCACGGAAATGGTTCCTAAAGCGTCATTTTCGAAAAAATATAGCTCAATAGAAACTCCAGACCATACTGTGCGCCAAACAACCACCTTTCCAGATGCAATGGCTTTCCACAAATACTTCGGGATTTTCCGAGTGCCATATGCAACAATTTTGCTTATTTACCTAACCACCGAGTGAGAAATGTGCTTTCGTTCGAAAAATCAGCATTGAAAGCTTATTTCGGTAGCACCCAATCAGCATACCTACGGCGTTGTGAATGATCAGACGGCTTTAATTGTGCGTGAGTTGGACTCTACATGGATGGAGGTGGAAATCAAAATGCAAAATAAGCTATGATGAGTCGTAAGATGGGCCCAATTGCTGAGAACGCCATGGAATGGCCAAATTCAGATCATCCGCCACGCTTTCACTAACAGAAGCGATATTTTTGGCAGAGGAGTACATTGTAATGATGCACGGCCTGACCACATCTACAATGTTTTCAGTCCCTTCAAATTTCTTTATAATCTTTCCAAGATACGCCCAATTGCTGCGAACGCTATGGAATCGACAAATTCAGATTATGCGCCACACTTTCATTAACAGAAGCGATATTTTTGGCAGAGTATACATTGCGATGATGCACAGACAATTCAATCTCTTGAAATTTCTTTATAATATTGCCAAGATAGGGCCAATTGCTGAGAATGCCGTGGAATCGACAATTTCGGATTATCCGCCACACTTTCACTAACACAAGTGATATTTTCGGCAGTGTGTACATTGCGATGGTTCACAGGCCTGGCCACATATGCAATGCTACCACTCTCTTCAAATTTCTTTATAATCTTGCCAATTTAATGCACAGTAGGTGGATTACAACGACCATAATGACCATCGTTTGAATCACCGCTTTTGTAGTAAATTTTAACTATTTTAACC
>JAHXMU010000507.1:88963-105892 GCA_019455685.1 Philornis downsi
GTCCTTTCAATAGCAATGAAATTGAAGCACAAGATATGTTTTAGTGACAACAAATTTTGAGCAGAAAAAATTTGGGAATTCCCTTTAAATGTTAAGCATTGTATGAACTTTATAATATTACAATAAAAACTATGTGTTTTCGTATTTTATTTAAAATATTCAGCTAGCTTTGGAACAAATTGTTGTAGTTCTGTTTCAAATTCATACTTTTTCTCCTTTGCATAAATGCGCCTTAGAACTTGAAATTAATATTGCCAGAATTAAACTTCGAGAGTATGTTCATTGAATACGATTTTAAAGGTTTCAAAATTAAACCTGGCGGTCAGATATTTCGCTACCATCTAGAAACTAAGAAGACTTTGTTGGTTGTCAACACGAAGCCAAGCTTCCCACTACCATTAAAATCATAGAATTTGAATGTCCTCTCAGACACCATCACAGACATTTCCATAATACCATGATATTATAATGCACAATTTACAACATAATATAAAAGCCATTTTACTAATAGACACGTTGTGATGAAATACTGTATTATTATCTCATCAAATATTTATAATTAGATCTCACTAGTTGACGAATATACTCACTATAATATGAGGTATAAAAACAAGAAATCCATCATTTTTCTAATAGATGGTTTTGATAACCCGTATCTCACATTATATAAGAGCATTCGGGTTACATTAGATGGCGTTAGAAAGAAACTGTTCATATTTTTGTGTAATCGCTTGACTCCGTTCTGCGCACATCAAAGGTAATGGCGTTTATTAGAAAATAAGCTACTTTTTACAATTTTTTTCGATAAAGGTGAAAACACAAGCCACCTAAGAAGTGGGTAACGTTTATGGTTCTGGTCCAGCCAAACATGCGCGAGTTTCGTTTCGTCTATTCCGTTTCGGTAATTTTTTGATGTCAAAGATGCACTTCGCTTTAGAAGACGAATTACCGAAAATGTCAACAGAAAAATGGAAATTAATATCAAGTCCGACCTTTATGTAAACGGTTTGGAACCACTTTGATAAGGGTGGATGAAAAAAAAAACTCATTCCAAAAGTAAATTGCTGCCGACCTGATGTATAGATGGTGCCAGTAGTTTCACCTTATAAAACATATGTTTCAAATTTGAAGGCGCCACATTATGTAGTATTTTTATTTGAGCCATCAAAAGTCAACGATCTCAGTAATTTTGTAGACATGGAAAAAATTGGTCACCGTTATGTCCATTTGAAAGGTCTCAGTCTAACCAATATTAAAGCTGAGCTAGATTCAACTCTAGGAGAGTCTGCTTCTTCGTTTACGATTGTAGAATATTGGGTAACAGAGTTTAAACGAGGCCGTACGAGCTGTCAATACGAACACCGTAGTGACGGATCAATTGAGGTGTCTATGCCAGACAAGGTTAAGAAAATCCACAAAATGGTATTGATGACCGTCGGTTGAAGATGCGTGAGCTTGCTAAAATGATAGGCATTTCAAAAAGTGCTATACATCACTTATTAATCGAAGATTTAAAGATGAGAAATATTTGCGCAAGATGGGTGCAGAGCTTGCTTTCAATAGAGCAAAAGCAGCGTCGTGAAGATGTTTCAGTAGAGTATTTGGAGATATTTCACTGCAATAAAAAATAATTTTTGCATCGATTTATAACCAAGGATGAAGCATGGGTCCACCACTTTTCAGCTGAGACAAAAGGAAAAGGAACAGCAGTGGATTGGAATGGGAGAGTCTTATCCAAAGAAGACGAAGACGGTTCTATCTGCAGGCAAGTTCATGGAGTCGGTTTTTTTTTCTTTTTGGATGCGCATGGGATTATTTTTATTCATTATCTTCAGAAAGGAAAAACGTCAATGGCGAATATTATGTTAATTTATTGCTACGTTTATGTGCTCCAGTTCACACATCCACTATTACGATGACCAAAATTAATGAATTGAAGTTCGAATCGGGTTACCACGCAGATTTAGCTCCCAGTGACGATTTTACATTTCTTAACTTAAAAAAATGACTTGGCGTAAAAGATATACAAACAATTGAGAGATGGAGCCTGAGGTTAATAGCTGTTTTAAGGAGTTTGACAGTTCTAACAGTAAAAAAGAAAAAGAAGCTATTGAATATCGCTGGAAAAAGCGTATTGAGCTAAAGGAGGATTATGTTGAAAAACAAAGAACATTTTTCTCAACTTTTTTGTGTCTTCTTTGTTAAGTCGGCTAATTTGACCCCAGTATGATGGATCTAGAAGTTATTTGGAAAAAAATTAAAACTCATACTTCTTCTACGATTCCTCCATTTTGTCACATCAGTAACCCTATTTATCTAATGGACTTTAACTACTCTGCCCAATCTGGTTGAGTTTATTGTCCACAGAGAAAAATTACAGGCAGAGGCCGCATTTTTCTCTGGAGTGAAAATTAAAACATTAGAGCGGCTGGAGAGCAAGCTAATACTGCTCTCTTGTCCGCTCCCTTTGTGCAATATCTTGATAGTTTTGTATATTTTTATTAATATTTTTATAGGTTGTAGTAATGTAATTAATAACATTTGAAAACAATCGCATCTGGTATTATCAAAGTCACATATTGTGAAAGGGAGCGTGAGCGTTCAAATTTCTGCCCTTGGGTTAGCGTTGAAATCTAACAAAATTCACCGCAGAGTCAAATGCGCTACCGTCTATAATTCTTCACTGTACGTTGTCCACTTCGAATATACTGCTCGTATATCCAGCTCAGGAGATCGCTTTTGATGGGTACCTCGCTCACTAAATGAGCATCTCACTTTTGCCGCAAGCGCCCCTTGAGTAGGGAGGATTACTCACGGTTCATACATTATGAATCACAGACATGAAAATAAGCCAACTCCGTTGCTTATGAGCAACAGCCATCTGGTTTCTCTCGAGCCATAACAATGAGAAATAAGAGAAACCGCCTACTAATGAAAGGTGAGTAATGGCTGATCAGGTTGCTCTCTTTCAGTACCAATTCTAAATTACCAGCCAGACAAGCAAGTAAGCTTCTTATATTATCTTCATCTTACATCAATGCAAAACAAGGAAAAAAGAGAGAATGTAAGCAAAATACAAAACGGTTACGACTCTCTGTTCACCTCTGGTAATTTGGTGACCTTTGTTCAATCAATGCGCCAAATATCAAAACTTTTGTATCATAACTTCACTTCAGTTTAGCGGTAAAGAAAAATGTTTAGAATGTGGACTTGAAACATTTCTACATTATCGTCAATTGCCAAATCTTCATCACCATTCTGCAAACGGAATACTTGCGCAAACGAAAATTCACTTGTAGAATTTGCAGGGATTTTGGAACAGGAATTTCGTTTGAGGTCAATACCGACCTTAACTAGAAACAATGAATAAATTCCATAAAGCTTTAATATCTCAGTATTCCATGTCGACATTTGCCTTTGTTAGCAAACATGGGAAATATGAAACGAAATTGACAACTTTTACATTATAATTTGACATCATTTCCCACAGTTTTACCGGGGTTTCAGCAATCATTTAAATTTGTAATAACCTACATTTTTTTGGGCTCATAATTACATAAAGTTATTAAAGAACATGAATTCAAAGGAATATAACTATAAATGGATGTATATTGACATGTATACGATCCGTTCGCTTCTCAGTGCAACAATTATTGATGGTGGCGGCGCACAAACGCTATCGTACGTCAGTAACCAACAATAAATTAACAATAATTGGATCCACTATGGGCAAAATCTGATCATAAATTTAAACCTGAGCTATAATAATTAAACATGGTTATTTACATGGCTTTGCAGTACATTTATGTACTACCAATACATCTGTTCAATCATGAAATTTAAAATTTATATATTACATGCTCGAGGTCAATACTTTAAAAAAATCTGATTTTCTTACCCGCAACACATATGACGGTTGCAGCAATAACTTCATATTCAATTATGTATGTGTATGTATAGATGTTACATCGGCCACTGTAAAGATATACAAGCCTCACGCATTATTAGAGTGAAACCTTTCATAATTTATTTCAGATTGAATGTGTTTCTCAAAGCAATGTGTACACTCAATAGAATCTCGTATTCAGAAACTGATGAATTTCAATCTGCGAATCGTTGCTGAACAAAACAAAAAAACAACAATAAAATTAACCCATTTCTTAAGAGGCGGGAGAGACGAATTGAGCTTTATAGGAGGGGAATTGTGTTCCATCAGGACAACTCCCAGTCATACAAACCGACACGTAGAAACCTCCGGGAGCGCGGTTGGTTTATTCTTACATACATATATACTAGCAGGGCGTTCGCAAAACTAGCCTACCTGAGGTATAGATGGCACCAGTAGTTTGGAAAAAAAAATTTTTGGTGAAAAGTGGTAACCTTATGAAACATATGTTTTAAGTTTCAAGGCGCCACGCTGTTTAGTATTTTTATTTGAGCCGTTAAAACTAAACGATCTCAGTGAATTTGTAAACATCGAAAAAATTTGTCACCTTTATGTAATTCAATATTTTCATTTGAAAGGTCTCAGTCCAAACAATATTAAAGCCGAGCTAGACTCTACTCTGGGAGAGTCTGCTGCTTCGTTTACGACTATAAGATATTGGGTAGCAGAGTTTAAACGAAGCCGTATGAGCTGCCAAATCGAACACCGTAGTGGTTGATCAATTTTATTTCCAAACTTGAAAAAATGGCTCGGTGGTAAAAGGTTCGCCCACAAGAAGTGAAGAGGAGTCTGAGATTAATGGTTATTGTAAGGAGTTTGACAGTTCTTACTATAAGCAGAGTATAGAAGCTACTGAATATCTTTGGAAAAAGTGTATCAAGCTAAAAAGAGATAATATCGAAAGATAAAGAAAATTTTTCCCAACTTTTTTACGTCTTCTTTGTTAGGTCGGCTAGTTTTGGGTTCAGCATACCTTCCCCGTTAACCAAATTTGGCTGTCACATATTGGCAATATGTGCACCTAACCTTACCTATTGAAATTATAGTAAGGTTACATAGTTCATGTGACTTCAGAGTTTTCGCTATATATTTCTCACATGCCCTAATTGGAGCCCGCAGACTTGGAAGATTTGTTTAATTTAAAGGGGAAAGATCTACTATAACGGGTTACACAGATAAGGCGTAAACAAGCTTAATCCTAAAAGGGTTAGCTTTTTTATCGTGGTTTAATTCGCAGCAGTTGTTAATAACCATTGCAGACATTTCAGCCAAGTAAACTGACTTGCATAAACGCTCACCCAACATCTTTTTGTTTTGGTTCAAAAGTATACATCGTATAGCTCGATGTACCGCAGCAAAACTCTTGTGAAAAATCATCGGAATTAAAACTTAATAAAAGGAAAACAATACCATCATCAGTTCGTATACACGGTAACATAAGAGGGGTGGCAATGCCGTGCTTTTTTAGTCGCAAAATTATGTTTACGAATTTAGTACAAAGAAAGATATATAGGAATATATGGGCAAAATTAGGTAATTTGTGTGGGAGATGCCAAATGAGATATTCCGTCGCTCTCACGGCAGAATCCTCTAAAAAATCACTCAAATTTTTTAGGAGTAAATTTCGTTTGAAATATGACTACCTTAATGAAATCCATTTAGTGGTTTCAAAACCGCCGGAGTGGCAAGGCTGTCGGCTGTTAAATACAGTGTTATTTATTTCGTGAAAGGTTTGCCGTTTACGAAAATTAATCGTTTAACTGAAGAATACGCAAAAATAGTTAAAACTTGCAACACCCCCGATTTTGCTTTTATTGCATGAGAAGTTTCCAGAAAGCGTAATTTCACGTTTTAGCGACTTCAATTGACCACCAAAATCATGCGATTTGACGCCGTTGGACTCCTTTTTGGGGCTACGTCAAAGACCTTGTTTACGCGCATAATCCCCAAACGTACCGCCCGAAAATTGCGAAAAAGTGGCCGAAAGCTACCTCAAAAGGATCCACTGTCGCAAACAATCTATAGGCGGTCACATTAAATGACATAACACAGCGGCAAGGTCCAAGCATTATAAAGAAATAAAAGTTTCATCGAATGATATCCGAAAGGGTGTGACTTGAATCCTGAAAAGCTGAATTTTACTGAATTCAATATGACAGCTTCCAGGATGTAAAGTTGAGAACATATGCATTAAATCAGCCAATTGTACAGGATATACCAGAAGGGGCGCAGTTGCTTTATAAATTTTGCGAGATATTACAGAGAAAAGATCGAATTTCGGAAAAACGGATAATTTGGACGGGAGGTGCATACCAAATCAAACTGAATTTAATGCGAACAAATAAAAGATATGGATCTGTGAATTTATGAGACAAATTCGTCATTTGTATCAGAGGTCCAGATTTAGATTTTTTTAGATTGCTGCAATTTGCAAGTCAAGAAAAAACTGAATTTCGAAAAATCGGTCAATTTCTGTCTATTTTATTGCTTTATTAAATTGGGCAAATTTTGAGCAATGTTGATTAAACAACCAGGTTGCTTCTGCTTCCTCAGTCATTTGTTGTTTTAAGCCATATATTTTTGCAAATTTTTGCACCAAGAACGTTAGGTGAAGATATGAATAGGTTAGTTCACCGAAACTTCTGTGCTGATCTTAAATATAGAATTAACTGTAGTTTGTAGTTGCCAAAGCTGTCCTATGCCTTCTTTTTGGATGAAATTGTGCGAACGATATGCAGAAAACAGGGCTATGCTAATGCTGTATTTTGCCACAATATTTCGAATCGTAATCATAACTTACAGACTAACAATTATAGAGAACCTGTTGACCTGAACCTGATGCATCGCAAATTATACTGCAATTAGTATACCAGGATGAAAGATATAAATCTAGGAATTAATTATATAAGAGGTAGCAGAAAATCGCTCATTTTTATGGGAGGCACCAGAAGGAGCATAGCTATTCAGTCGATTTTCTCAAATTTTATGGACTATTACACAGGAATGCAATGAACAAAAAGATTAGTTGATCACATAAAATTGGATATGTAAGTTCAACTACCAACGTATGATAGATATTTGTATAATTGATACCTTTAGGAGATAATATATGAAAACAAAAATAGCACCACACCCAAAACAAACAGCAGATTTCGGAATCACTAAGGATAATGTGAATATTATCATTACTGCGGCGGGAGATAGCAAGGTGTTTTCCAATATAGGATCTAAAAGTTAAAAAAGGACTCAAAAATAGTACACAGGAACAAAAAGTTGAAGATAAAGGCTTGAAATCAGGAGCGCCGTTTTCTCTGACAAGGCACGAGCACAATAAGGAATTTTCGAAAATTCGAATTTTCTGCGAAAAAAAAACCGGTAATGAAGAGGTCAAAAATGGCACTATCTACGAAAACTGGCTGAACTTGAAATCATCGGTGCATTTCTCTTACATCTTAGTCGCGCAATATTAAAAGGTACTTAGAGGGCATACATAATTCTGAAGTCATGCAATTAGAAATGTGCTTTCTATCAAGGAACGTCACGAAAATTTGAACATTCTAATTCGAAGAAGAAATAAGTGGAGCCAAAATTTAACTGTAGATGATTTTACTAGATGATGTTAATTCATAAACTAAAAAGACGAAATATAAGAAACACATTTCGTTTGTAGCCTGCCCGTATAATAATAATGGATTTTACAAAATCATCTTGTCACAAACATTGGAAGGGACGGATGTCATCATCTAGAATAAAGTGATAAAGTTGTAATAATATCAGACATTCCCGAAATTTGAACTGCTACGAATTCAACCGGTTTTGAGATAAAAAAATCAGCATCTTCTTGATCAAACCATTGATGTTAAAATCGTAAGAATTGCCAAAAAGAGTCACTCAATTTCTAGCTTAATTTATGATTTATTTAAAATGTACACGCCCACATCCTAAATAGCGTGCATTTACTTTCCTTTGTGCAACGAGTGGTTAGAGAATGAAGTTTTCCGGAATTTTCCATTTACCCGGGAATGGGGAAAAATTCTTCAATTCCCCGGGAAATTTGTAGACATTCAAGTACTATGTATCCTGTCATTTTTGTTATGAAATAAAATTGAACATTTCAAAAAAGAAATATTTTCCAAAAATTTTAGAATAGCTCCTCAAGTAGAAGGGCATAATATTTTTGTGACTATTTTCATTGGCTTTCATTTACTTTTTTTGCATAGAATCTAATGCGGAAAACATATCATTTCTTGTTAATTTTTGGACTGTCATTGTTACGTCAAAGATGCATCACGCTCTGAATGGTCAGCAGTCGAAAATATCGAAAGAATAACAGAAATTATCTTGTCCAAGTGTTAATAATTGCTCAATGGAATGAGGCTGAATAGAAACAAAAAGAAACTCAATGTATAAATTTCTTATGAATTAACGTAGAAAAACCTCATGGACAGATTTTCGACCCGTTCCAAAAGCGGATGGTGATTGTTGATGAAAAGTGGAACAAAGTCAAGTAAAAGTGGAAGAAGTTCAATTGTTGTAAGCCCACGCGAACTGCGGCCAATTCAGGACCAATGATCAGGAATGTTTTGCAATGTTTTTGATGGAACTGTCATTGAATCGTCTACTATAAGCTGGTCTGCTATACGGCTAAACTCCTAATTCGGTTCTGTACTATCAACAATTAGACCGTCTAAAGGAAGCAATCCCATAGAAGCTGTCAGCTTTGGCTAATTAAGAAAGAAACTGCTTACTATCAGGACAACGCCAGGCCATACATATCGATGGTGGCTAGCTTAAAGTTCCAGGAGTTTAGTTGGGAAGTTTTTATGCATCTACTTCATAGTCCGGACATAGCATCAACTTATACCCATCTGTTCTTGTGTCTGTGGCAAATGATTTTGTTGGTGAAAAATTCATCTCTAGAAGAGCTTGCGAAAATCGACTGTCTCAGTTTGATACCAATAGAAAAGACAGTTTCTATAAGAGAGACATAATGGAATTGTCTTTCAAATGGTAAAAAGAAAACGGACTTTTGTTCGAAATCTGGTCATTCTAAATATGCCAAATAAAGCCTTTAATGTCATACAAAACTAATGGATTTGAACTAGGCCTTATATTTTTCATCGAATGTGCAAGTTCCTAATAAATAACTTTTTAACATCCTAAAGCAGTTTGTCTATTATTGATAACAGATGACTGACATACAACTAGCTTTTCGTCTAGATTTAACTAAAGACAAACGAGGTTTTTATGTAAGGATCATAAACTATTAAGTTGAAATAATTTTAGCTGCATAGTATACCAAAGTAAACTTTTCAGAAGACACTTTTTACTGTCCCATGTTTGCTAAGTGCGAAATTTTATCACAATTTTCACTGAAATTCACACAGAAATTCCATCAAAACGATAATGCGTAATTGTTCAACCAGTCAGCACATTTCACTTCTTTTCTAAAGATTTTATCACAAAACGGGTCAACCTAATATGAGTACAGTATAAATATGTATGTTTTAACAGTCATGACCCAGAGCAGGTGTCATCGTTTTGCATATATGGGAGTGTGTGATATGGAAAAAATCGATATTATTAAAAAATATGGCTGAAATTAATATTATTTATGGTTAAAACACTAAAGGACAAAAGAAAAACAATTATAATATGAAAATAATAAATAAAAGAAGAAAAAAAACGAACAGAAAATACTGTTGCAACAGACAAAGAGCTGATGCTAAATGTGGCATCACGAAAAGGACTACTGGCTGGCTGTCGCAATAATCAATTAATTAAAGTTCTTCAATATGAAATAATTCCATCTTTTATCGTTTGGGAGCCAATTATCCGCCGAATGCCTGGAGACAATGTGGCAATCGACAAATCGGCAGCATTGCAAATATCGTATATTGTGAGCGTAAACGTTCTTACAGCTTCATATTTAAAAATAAATTTCGAGGACGGCATAAAGCATGTAAAAATATTTGCTTTTAAACATCCATTATGTTAGAATCGAATACATTTCGAAATTCAATTAGTTCGTGGTGGATTGGCTATAAATTGGATGAAAAACATATTAAAATTGTATTTTTAAAACAGTATTTGCTTTATACCGTATGAGGTCCTTCTGAAAACTATAATGCATTAGTGAGGATATCGGCCAAAAGAGGAAGATAAGAAGGAAGGAAATACTTAGTTCTTCAAATATGGAAGCTGCGATGTAACATCAAATCCAGCACTGGGAACACTGTTAATCTATCTAAATGATTTGCAATATCACTTTACAAGAATTTTGGCATAAATATGACGTGTAGTAAAAACGTATCCCTTATTTCCATATAAGCAAAATTCACATCTTCAGACTCTGCTGTCCTTTTTTGACGAGCAGTCAAACAATACTGATTTAAGCAATCACAAAGCTATTCGAATAGTTTTTGAGTGAGAAATCGATCGAATCGTAATGCGATAGCCGACCTCACGTATAGATGGCGCCAATAATTTAAAATAAATTATTGTGGTGAAAGTGGCAACCTCATAAAATATACGTTTTAAGTTTCAAGACGCCATGTTGTTTAGTATTTCTACTTGAACCGCCAATAGTATACGATCTCAGTGAATCGTTATGTAATTAAATATTGCCATCTGAAAGATAACAGTACAACCAATATTAAAGCCAAGTTATTTCTATTCTAGAGGAGTCTGCTCCTTCGTTTACGGCTGTAAAATATGGTAGCAGAGTTTAACGCGGTCATACGAGCCGCTAAGACGAACACCGTAGTGCCAAACACGGTTAAGAAAATCCACAAATGGTAATGGATGATCGTCGGCTAAAGGTGCGTGAGCTAGCTGTAAATGATAGACATTTCAAAAAGTACTATACATCGTTTATTGACTGGAGATTTGCAGATAGGAGAGCTGTGAGCAAGATGGGTGCCGCGCTTGCTTTCAATTCAAGAACAAACACAGCGTCGTGAAGATGTATCAGTAGAGCGCTTGGGGTTGCTTCACAGCAATAAAGCCGAATTTTTGCATCGATTTATAATCATGAATCAGACATGGGTCCACCACTTCACATCTGAGACAAAGGAACAGTCAAATCAGTGGACTGGAATGGAAGAGTCGTGTCCAAAGAAGGCGAGCACGGTTCCATCTGCAGGCAAAATCATGGCGTCTTTTTTTTCGGGATAAGCATGGGATTATTTTTATTGATTACCTTCAGAAAGGAAAAACCATCAACGGTGAATATTATGCTAATTTATTGCAGCGTTTAGGGCAGCATGTGGCAAAAAAAAAAATGTTGTTTCATCAAGATAATGCTCCAGTTCAAACATGTAAATTTAGTATCAAATTTTAAATTAAAATCAATTACGAGATTTCTAATCAATAGCCGGCCTCTGTTGCCTTGAATGTATTTATCGCACAACCTTCATAATTCATACCTAAGAATGCCGCGTTCTTTTCGCTCGTTTTCAATAAAAGTTTTCCAAATAATAATTATGTTCCAATTACATTTTTCTAGTCATAATTACCTCGTTTCTGCCTGCTCGCATAGTTGGAATTGTCACTGCCACCGCAACATGGTTGCTCATTGTAAAAATTCCATGTATTCTCGTAGTCGCACGATATATTTCTCACCCACTGCAGCAGTACCAGGACCAGTAAAACCATTGACCGTGGTAACATTTCCGCAAACAATTTCTGTTTTCTCATCGCGAGTTAATGAACGGGGGGAAACCACAATTGGGATGGCGGTGACGAAGATGTGATTCTGTGGAAGCTTTAGGCCCGATAGAATTAGAGGTGGCTGCACGCAGCTGCTGCTCCGTTAACACTTGTAAAGAATATGGAAAAATAGGAGCACTTGGCTACCGCAACCGCAACCACAATTGGATTATTGTGATTGTTCGAGCGCAGTAATAGTTAGCCGGTCGAATTTCGTGTTTTATTTTGTGGATATGAAGCGTTTCCACAGATTTCACTTAGTTTTCCGAAAACGTGATTTTGTATAAATATTTTCAATTTAATTTTGTTTTTATTTATATTTTCATTACTGCTTTTAATTTGTGATAATTTCTTCAAATATTGGCCGTTTCACAACAATTGCATTTATATTTTAATGGATTTAATGACTGCTAAATAATACAACTTCCTGCGAGAAAAAAATAAATTACGAACACTTTTGTATTTAAATTTTAAGGGGTCACTTCTACTGCACCGTGTGTTGAATAATTTTTGTGTACTTTTGATGGTTATTTTATGTTCATTTTAACTCACAATTCTTGTTGTATTTCTCATTTTCATGTTTTTGGTTTTACATTTCCACCGAAATAAACCAAAATATGCCGAATAACTACCAGAGAAAACCGGTTCTTTTTGATCGGTAATTCTTTACGTTCAAACGATGTTGTTTACCACAAACAAATACTCTCAACAAGGGTGTTTAGAGTTGCCATATCACAAGTACACATAGTTATGTGGTTATGTTATACGATATACGGATTGACGGACCACAAAAAACGATGCAAGAAATTTAATGAACAAATAGAACATGTTGCATTTCAATTTAATAAAATCCACACATTCCGCACATTTTTTATTAATTCCATTTTTACTTGTTCTGTTTCATATGAGTAGTATCTCCTTTAGCTTAATTTAATGTGGGAACCTATCAGATTTTGCAATAAGCGTCATTATAGCCTTACCCAGAGAATGAAGAATATATCAGTTGATACGGCAAACAGCATACAAATTTCTTTTTGTGTTGTTGATCAATTGAGCACAATAAAAGAAGCAATATTGCAACTTTCTGAAGTCCTCCGTTTGAGAATTGTATAAGGACAATATATTATTGAAAAATATACCCTTTTGTGGTGTATGGGATATATATATGTATGGGATATATATGGGATATATATAACAAATTTGGTCGAAATCGGTACAAACGATTGGAAGTCGTGGATGTAATAATATATTTTGGCGCTGTTGCTTAATCGATTTTTCTCCGATTTTATAGAAAAATAGAAAATAGTAAAATAATGTAACGTATAAAACTCTGAACGCACCCTGCTAACTAGAAATTACAGTGGATCAATTTAATTTCGAAACATTGGTAATTCATACGCTTCATCGGGGTGTTTTATTTATTCTGTATCAAACAATATGGACATATTCGCGGCTTCGGGTGTAATATAAATATAAATTATCTCTTCTTTTCGTTGAAAATTACACGAGTTTTAGACTACCGGTTAGTGAAGAATGTAATATAGGCTGCGGC
The DNA here is from genome assembly GCA_019455685.1 of Philornis downsi. Classification (NCBI taxonomy): domain Eukaryota; kingdom Metazoa; phylum Arthropoda; class Insecta; order Diptera; family Muscidae; genus Philornis; species Philornis downsi. The sequence continues at coordinate 102,172 of JAHXMU010000507.1, forward strand.
TCGATGGTCAGGACACACGGCTACCGTTCGAGTGAATAACATATGTTACTATTTGAGCAGCGATCACCGCGATGTGTCTAACAAACACCTCGAGTGGTCCGCAAGTCTAAAACTCTCCCATATCTCATTCATGGTATGCAAAGAAATTTATTTTTTATTAGAAATATATGATACTGGACATGTATTCGGAAACTTATGGGAACTTATTCTGGTTATGCATATATTTAGAATCAATTTTGAACCTTAAAATCGGTGGAATTGCAAACCGTAGTACAGTTTTTCATTGTTTGCATAATAAACATCTGATAATTTTCATTCGAATTTAACTGCATTTTTTTTTTTTTTTTTTTGTTTTTTTTTGAGATTTCGATGTATATCACCGGCTTAATTACAACTTGTGATAGCAATGGCAACCCTGTTCGCTTTTGGGGCAAACAAAGAGCATTCGGTGCTATTTCTTGAGAAAATTGTTATACACTCAAAATCAAGCAGTTGGTAAGGCAATGAAAGGATGAAGCCATTAACATTTTGTTCAACACATTATAAATAGCACTCAAAATCTTCAATTTAAATTCAAATTCACACAGATTAAACATATCTCATATGAGCGCTTTCACATTAAATGTTTCCTTAGAGTATATTTGTAAACCTCGACACATTTGCTTTCCTCTCGTTTACAGAATTTTATCAAGAATAGGAAATTGTTTGTGATTTTTAATTACTCTATTTACAATTTCTGTTGTAAATTGCGAGCTATATTTGCAAATCCCTAGAATTTTGTGTAATAATTCTTTTAAATTTACTTTTTGACTACTATAGATCAGAAAAATACACACTTCACCGAATTCGATAAAAACACAAAACAATAAAACACGACTAAAGAGACTACAATTTTGTTTTTTTTTTCTTCCTCCACGAAAAGGGCACTTTGGTGATGACAACGGCGAAGTCTCGTGTTAATCGTTTACGTGCTTTTGTGGCAACATCGCGTAGATCACTGAACTGTAAAAGAAAAAACACACAATGTTGTGTACACGCTTAAAATGTATACACCGAAAACCATCACAACGAAGTGGTGAGTGAGACGGAGTACCAATAAGAGAGCGCAAATGGAGAACTTCGGTTCAGTGTTACCGTGAGTCAAATGTACAAAAAATGCTAAATTTTCATAAAAACGAAGAACTGCATAAAATGAATTCCACGTTATTTTGTACAGAGAATATCAATAAAGTAAAGAGAATATCAATAATTAATTCAAGATTTTTTATTATTCATTGTTAAATATTATTTAGAAAAATAACCAGTATAGAAATTTCAATCAAATTCATTCAGATTCATTCGTGGCATGATAAATCTTTAGTTAAATATCAGAAAATACTCCGAATTGAAATTTCTAAAGTCTTCCGCTTAGAAATTGTAGCCGATTACAAATTTTTGCTAAATCTATCAATTCATAGACCTGGTAGCATGTGAGATTCGCAGAATTAAATTTACTAAATACTTTGCCAAATTATATTGAATTTAGTACAGTTGAGCAAAAGATATGAATCTGAGAAGCTACCAAAAATGGCTTGCTGTCAGCTCGAATATTTCGAATTATACCAATCAATATAATGCAGTCGCGAAATCGGCCAATTTGCATGGGAGGTGTCAGACGCGGTAGCGCTGTTTTCAGACTTCGATCGCTCTCGAACTGCAATTGCATTATTATATACTTAACCGAAGAAATTAAACCATATATCATTCGATACATAAAAAATGTAACACCGAGTAGGGGCGTTTAAAGAATAAAATATCTTTTCGCCTTAAATATTTCATTATTTTTAATTTGCCTAAGCGACGCACACGCAGGCGGAACCGATTTAAACCTTATTATAAAACTTCTGAGAACTTAGTTCAACATTTGGCGACCAACTCATTCTGGAATCTCCTACACAAATTAACAGGTTTTCTAGAGTTTAATATATTCTCCGTGCCCACTAAATCACAAATTGCATTATCGTAAATTGTTGTACGTTGTAACGGTTTCAAACTTCTGGTACCTTCCATACAAACGACCGATTTAAAACACATTTTCTAAGATTTATATACCTTATATATAGGTGCACGAATTCCGGCAAACTTGGCACTGGCAATGTGTAACTTTAGCGTTTGTTAAAGCAGGGTCTCAAAATGAAAACGGAGCCCATTGTCACTCCCCTTCTGGTGCCTCCCACACGAATTGAACGATTTTTTGAATTTCAATATTTCGTTTATAGTTTATAACTAGTAGGCTGCAATGTTCAACATTTTTATCCGCTATTTTATTTATAATTCTCTGTAAACCTTGAAGAAAATCATTAAGATAAACACGAAAGGTATTGCCTGGCCTTTTTTTATGCCTCGCATACAAATTTGACTGATTTTTAGGAATTCATTTTTTCTGCATTAATCACTAACACGTCTTTGAAAATTTTGTCAAATACCTTGCATTATAATGATCGACAAAATTCGAAAAATTTACCGGTTGACTGTGCCATCCCTGGTAACTCCATACAAATTACCGAATTTAAGCTAAGTATTTCTAAATTAATATCTTGCATTCACTTGCTCTAAATTAAATATAACTTAGTTCGGCTTAGTCATTTAACAAACTTAGTTCTGTGAATGAAAACTGGATTGTAATTGCCGCAATTACAAACTGACCGATTTAGCAAAAATTTATAGTTTATTTTTAATTTAAGTTCTAAAATTTTATAATAGTTATTTTTCCGAATGATCTTAGCATTTCTTTCAATATTTACAAAGATGATAACATCGCGTAATGGCAACACTGCCGAGATCACAATAAGAAGTACACAATCTCCACCAATGATGTTTATGGAATAAGCAGACCAAAATTCGCTCACACATTTCCTATTATTTCGAAAGCAACGAGCTAAATGCAGCCGTAGGAAACAGCTCAGTTGAATGAAGTAGCAAAGTTCAACCAACTGCAATACAATAAATTGATTTTGTCGTGGATTAAAATGCAGCTTCTGTACTTTGGATCATGATGGTGAGATATTTGTAAACAAGATGTTTAAAGATGAAAGAATATTCCGCAAATAAGCTGAACGGATACTTCTCCAATATCAAAAAAAAAAAAAAAAAAATAGATAGGTAAAAGCATTGTAAATGTACAAGTGCAATTTCTGAACACAATTAGACGTGATTTAAAACTAATTTAAAAATATTAGAATTTCTTCTGTATGACCACGTGCATAAAATAGATTGCAAAGATGTTTAATCCGTGATTGAGACTTTTTATTTATTGGCTCATTACAAAATCAGTTCCATAAATTTTAACTAGACATTAAAGCCTGAAGAGTTGTCATGGATAAATTAAACATTGCATGTTATGGTGCAATAGATATGTAAAAACATATTTAATTCGGATTTTATACATAATTCCGCGGTCGAGCTTTCAGTAAATGAAAGGTTACATTTTCTTCGGATGTTTTCCAGCCCGCACGATGTGACTTTTTCAACAATTAGTCTTTATCAATCAATATTAATATATTTGTGTCTTTCCAAATAAATTGCTTTATTGAGTTTGAGTTAGTAAACAAAATATCACAGTATACTTGAAAACATAAACTTAGGTATCAGAATATGAATGTCGTATTTGAAAACATCGCTACCGCCCGAAAACACTCGCATTATTATTACTATTTATTTACTTATTTATTTACTTACTTAT
>JAHXMU010000507.1:105992-208627 GCA_019455685.1 Philornis downsi
TTTTTTTTTTTTTTTTGTTTTGAGAAAAAGGGGTTTTCACGACTAATGTTGTTTACATTTAAAAATTTATTTCTTTATGCTGTACTAAGAAAATATCTTGGCAACTGAATTACTGATGTAAAGTGCTCAAATTGTTTCTACTACCATTTCAGTTGTTCCGAATATAATTTTATTTTATTTTTTTAAATACTCGTACACTCGCCTCACACTGAGTTGAGAGATAATGCATACAATAAAGAAAACAACGCTAAAATATAACTGAGCTATTTAATACTTATTACTTCTTTTTTATAAAACTTATACAGAATTTTAAGAAATGGAGTTTTTACTACTTATAATTTCATTTCGAAAGTGAATGTATGTTGAAAAAAAAACTCAGATCATTCAAAGTTTTGTATTTGACATGTTTGTGTAACATTTCTTTCCTTCCAATAATTTACCTTTTTTTAGGTAGATCTATAACGATTGCACGAGTCTGAATTTATGTTTTTCTTCCTATTATAAAATTTAATTTGTTTAATCCTTTATGCTTACAAACTTAAGTTTTAATACTCATTTGGCATTTTGCTAAAGTACAAAAAAAAAAAAAAAAAAACTTTAACATTTCAACGACTTTTCGTACAAAAAACATGCCGTTGTTTGCTTTATTTTGATAGAAAAATGTTACATTTTAAAACGAAATATGTTTTAAAGTGTTTTTGGTTTAAGCTTTTGCTTTGATGAGTTCAATTCCAATATACATAACTACCAATTAATTTTGCATTATTAGCTCATTTACAGCTTTAGTGATGTGTATAAAACAAAACTTCATTCACAAGTACAATAATCACCCCGTTTATTTCGTTTTGACTTTCACATATTTTGAAAAAAAAAACAATACAAAAAATACATTGTTTGGTATAAAATATTTATTATTCAATTAAGTTTTTGGTAGAACCTTCAAAGTTGTTTCCATTTGAAATATTACATTGGTGCCAACGAACAAATATATTTTTCAACAAATTTTCACTCGCAGTTTTTGAAAAAGAATTCAGCTGTCGCCGAAATTCATTCACAGTGATAGTCTTGTTGAATGATTACTTGTTATGGTACAAAATAAGTTTTTTCCCCATGAATCCGGTTTTTTTTTCAAAGAATTCTCTCTTTTAAACACCGCCTAGGCCCACCTTTCATTCTGACAAAAATTCCGAATATACGATGTTGCGGTAATTAAAGAAGACAGATAAAATTTCCTTGATGCTTGATAGAAGTTGACGTATTTTTTCTGTTTCGGCTCAGTTAGAAGGCGTCGTTCTGACGCGTGCTCACTAGTTTACAAGTTAAACTCAAAAACTTATGTATGTCGCATCACCACCATGTTTTTCACCTTATGAATAATAACTTCAGTTAAAGGCGTTAATGACCGGCCATAGCGTGATATATTTTTCATCACATCTCGAAGACTTTTGAATGATCTGTAACAATAATTTTCATATGTTTCTCATAAAATCATTTCAAAGTAAAACTTCTGCAATATATTCAGCGATTTAACAAAGAAATTTTATTTGAAGCGTAAATTTTTATACAACACATTTGGGCTAATAACACGAGCACTGTAAATAAACTAAATAACAAGTTAAAATTCTGCAATAGTACAAAGGACAGTTGTGCCAACTTAGCGTCTAAAAGCATCGCTTTATGCATGCTTTTTAAATAATAAATTTCCTGACCCATTCCGGCCAGTTAAATGTTTTTCTTTCTTTTTCTTTTCTTTTCTTCTTCTTTTCTTTTCTTTTCTTTTCTTTTCTTTTCTTTTCTTTTCTTTTCTTTTCTTTTCTTTTCTTTTCCTTTCTTTATTATTTTTGTAATAAACGAACGTTTTCTTTAAAACTTTGTATTTACTTCTCTTCTTTCTCTTGTTTCGTGTAAAAATAACATGTTTCTTATAAATTTCCAATAAAATTTTCCTTTGAAGATATCGGTTAAAGGTTATATGTATGTATTTTATATTCCTGTTTAATGGTTTAATAGTAATGATTTTTTCAGTATTTTCTCCTTCATTGAAATCATGTCGTTAAAAGGAGTAAAAGTGTAGGTTATGTTTGTACAATTAAATTCATGATCAGAAGACCTATGAACAAAAAATGCTATCGGAATTCTTGCAATCCAACTGAACTGCTACATTATTGAGTATAGCTGCTCACATAACTCCATTTCATACCATGATCAACAAAGGAAGAGCGACCATATATGAATTTTACTAAAGATGCTAAACCACAACAAACAACAAATGCTGACCAAGTAAGTACCAGTACATTCATTTTTATATAGAATTGACTCTCACATAAAGAAGGCCAAAAAATGACGGATTGAGAGAATGACGAAGCAAAAAGAGATGAGAAGAAAAGAAACAATAACAAAATCATTCACTTAAAACATGTGTATTACACTGTACAATTGTTATTGCTTGCCGTACTAGGGTTGCCAAGAGTTGATTTGACAAATCCTCATGTTTGGATTCAGTATTTCAGATAAGATTTTGGCTAGAGTGGCCGACAACTTAATCTTTGCAACAAAACAAAAAAAAAAAAACAGTCCGAAACTGCTACTTTTTCAATAAAAAAAAAAAAAATTCGTTCCAATTGTTCACAAATGAGGTTGTACATTTCAGAAACGAATTTTATTTCATACAAAATAGAAAATGTTTTTGGAAAATGTTCAAGTTTGTCGTTTTAATTAAAGATTTAGTATCTATCAACGTTAAAGAAGAATTAAACCATTTCGCTCCAAACAATTTTCTTGGTTAGCCGGGGGACGACGGTTAAAACATTCTGCTTTCGTGCATCTAATATTGCTTCACAATTCCGGTACCACCACCAACCAATATTTTACACTCGGAATCATCCTTAAATGTTAACTTTTCATAGAAAATCTCAAATGCTTTCAATTTGGGATATGTTATTAATTTCTCATCGATATCTACTTAATTTAAAGCATTTTATGTTTAGCAATTTGCATGCCTTCTTCTGAAAGAATGATTGTTATATATATGTACCTTCATGTCATTTCATACCGCATAAAAATGTACCTCCCAAAAAAAGGTGCCTAAGTTACCAAGTGCATTGGGATCATATGTGTTTCATTACTTTTTTAAGTCGATTGCACTGGCTGGCTTATTTTCCCTGTAACTTCTAGTTCGAAGACTGAAGTGGTGTGAATTTTTGCCCAATATCATCTAGTTCTTGGTAAAATGTGAAAATTGAGCTACACAATACGACCGATTTTGGCTTTATTGCATGAAAAGTTTCCATAAAGTGGAACTTCACGTTTTGGCGACGTTAATTGGCCACCTTCAGGCTGTTTTTATGGGGCTACGTCAAAGACCGTGTTTGCACGGATAATCCCCAAAACGTTGGAGCATTTGAAAACCAATATCTGTCAATTTATCGCCGAGATACCTCCCGAAATGTGCGAAAAAGTTGTCGAAAACTATAATACTTTAAAAGGATCCATTGCTGCAACCATTGCATCGAAATCAGAGCTTTATGTGTGTTTTATTTAACTTTACTTTCGAAACGTAAAAATGGACAACCCGTTATATACAATTAGAAATTTCTGAGAACAAATTTAATTTCGAAAAATTCTTTACTTTGTGTGGACGACATAGCCTACTTACAATATCCGGCTACTATCTGGCTATTACATACTTTAAAATGCTTTATAACGATTTTACCATTCCGGACAGGCGGACATCGCTTATTCGACTTAAAATGTCCTGAAAGACATTTGGTTAAAATATAGTTGATACTTTAAAGGCTTCCTCCTGTGTATTAGCATGTAAAATTATACTCGTATATACCTCAGTTTCCAAGAGCGGACCTGTACAAAGGGTCCATGGGTGCACATTCATTTAAATATTGAAAAAATTCGCTCGACAGCTGACAACAATGACGATTGCCAAATTTCCGTTTTCAATGTTCGGTTATTATCCATCACACACTTTAAAATAGTTCATAAAGATTCGCGGTATTATTTGATCGACATTAATAGTCTGGTTGTATATGGCCAAAAGATGATCGATTATTTAAAGGTTTAATCTCGCGAGCTATTATTTATTTATTTTTTATTTATTTATTTATTATTATTTTTTTTTTTTTTTTTGATGTTTTATACCTTTTGCAAAAGCAGAAGGAAAATTAAATAAAAACTTTTGCGATTTGATGTCAAGCCCAAGTATTTCATCTTAGTATATATAAATAATGCCACAAACAATTATGTTGTTGTATTATCAAACTGGCAATACTGATGGTCATTTAAATTAATCGACACCAACCACTTACGAAAGGTGTGTGTCTCTGCTAGCCACCGCCAGAGAATAAAGTTGCAGGGAGTGGTATATTAGCTAAGATATTGGAAAATCCAGAAAGTTTAAAACTATGATGCCATTATTTTGAAATGTGATCCGGCGAACAATCAGGTCTTCTTTAGCACTCATCTGTAAAATTTTGATAACATATTTGTGCTACTAAAAATGTTTTTATACCATGTGATATGGCAGAAATGTAACACATTTAAATTGTTCCGAAATTTTTGACAAAATGCTTTTATGAGTTCTTAAGTTGATTGACCACCTGCATGTCTGGCTGAGAATATAGCAGGCAAGTACGACAACTGCGGTAACCTGTATTTTTGTCCATATACAGGAATATTCTAGGAGGTGACTAAATTAAAAAAAAACGGCCCGATAAATCAAGCAACTTCTGGTACCTCCCAAACAAACCACTGATTTAAGCCATATATGTATGTACCTTCATCTAAGTATAATACACTCAATCAAATTTGAAATACGTTCAGCGTTCAATTGACGTTAAAAATCTAACGACTCGGCGCGCTTCTTCTGATACCTGCAATATGAATTACCTGATTTTCCAAAATTCTGGTTTGCCTCTGTAATCTCTAACGAATAGGCTACAGCATTGTAATGGCTTGTCCATTGTAATGGTTTGTACAGAATAGCTGTAATAGAAATTGCTCAAATTGGAGAAAAATAGGATGATTATCTGCGTTCTTTTAAATACATCCAATATAAATGACCGATTTAACCCACATATTTTAAACTTTATATCTACCAACTAATTGTGCTGAAATCAGCCAAATTTCGCAGACGCTACGCTTTAATGAAGTAAGTTCTAAATATGGAAATAGAGAACACTGCCAGGCCACTTATGGCACTTCACATACAATCTGACGACTTAAACCATATATTCATAGCTTGACATTTTATTTTCCTTTCCTATAAGGAAACTGACCAGATATTCACACTACGACAATTTCTGGAGAAGACCAAAGAAAACCAGATCGATACGTACCATTTTTTCGTCGATTATAAAGCTGACTTCGATAGCCCGATTCGGCAAAAACTGTATGACTTTGGAATTTCTACTAAACTTATACGTCCTTGTAGGATGACGCTGACTGACACGAAGTCTTCAGTAAAGATAGGCAAAGATCTAGGCGAGCCTTTTTACACCAAACAAGGATTTAGGCAGGGCGACAGTCTATCGTGCGACCTCTTTAACATACTGTTGGAGATGGTTATGAGAAAAGCTGCAGTTAACACGACTGGTACCATCTTTAATAAAAGCCATATGTTATTCGCATATGTAGATGACATAGACATCATTGGCAGAAAACTGCCAAACTTTCCCAAGCATCGAGAAGGAAGCAGCGAAAATGGGTTTGGTGGTAAACGAGGACAAAACAAAGTTATTGGTTTCAAGGAACAAAGAGTCTATCCGTTTGGGATGTTGTGTAATTTTGAAGTGGTGGAAGAATTCATCTGCCTCGGTTCCCCTGTAAACAAAACGAATGATGTCAGCATGGAGATAAAGAGGAGAGTATTGCTTGCCAACAGATGTTATTATGGACTAAGAAAGCGATTCATAAAGCCCTCTCTCGACAAACAAAAATCCGACTTTACCAGACGTTGATTCTACCTGTCTTGTTATACTCGTATGGTGCAGAATCCTGGGTAATGACGCAGAGGAAAATACTCCGGAAAATATATATCGCTAACGGCGCCACATGAACAATGAGCTGTATGAGCTTTATGCCGACATCGACGTGGTCAAACGCATTAATATACAACGATTGCGTTGGCTGGTTCATGTTGTGCGGATAGGCCCAAATGCTCCGGCACGGAAAGTTTTACACAACGAACTCGATGGACGGCGAAGAAGAGGGCGACCAAAACTCCATTGGAAGGATCAGGTTTTTGAATTACTATCGAAACTTGGGGTGACGAATTGGAGGAGAAGCGCAGAAGATCGAAGCGCTTGGAATTATTTTCCATGGGCGGCGTAAAATAGATAAGGATGTCTATTCCAGTCGCCACCTAAGAGGAAGATAAAGAAATATTTATGAGTTTTTTAAATTTTCAGCATTTTTGAAATGAAAATGCATGAGAATCATAAGTATATTTTCAACAGCTCTCTTTCCGCCGGACAGGACTCTTCAATTCTAATTGCTTTACATATTTCATAAAGAGTTTTCAGTCAGACGAACTGATTTACATAAAACTTCACCTGACTGCTTTTACATTGGTGCAAAAGAGCAATGGCGCCAGAATGGGCTCTGTAAACCTCTACGTTCTTACCAAAAAATTATCTGAATTAAAGCGTTCCCTTTAGAAATTAAAGAGGGACAGCTGACTTTTGCCTAACCCAATTTGTGAGCGTGATTTCCTAAGCGGCGCGGATATGCGGGTCATTTTAATTCTCAGAATTAAATTTATCAAATGCCTGATGCGTGACAAATTATGTTGAATTTAGTACTATTGAATTAAAGACTTGAATCTAGGACTATATGGGTTAAATTGTGTAACTTGTAAGGATATTAAGGAGAGGGTGCACGTATATTCGGTCGGTTTTCGCAAATTTTACCAAGTACTGTAACTTTAAACTACGAATTGAGTGGATAACATTTTGATAGATTGGTATCAGAACGGATGTGGCAATTTTCAATTCAAAGGGCTAAAGTATGACAATGCACTCCGCGTGACCGACCGTGGTTAGTACATGCGACTATCGTTCGTGTGATCATAGGTTCAATCCAGCATACAGCCACCTATCATTATTCGAGCGGCGGTCACCTCGATGCGTTTGACGAACTTTTCGAGTAGTCGAGTAATCGACAAGTCTTGTAAATGCTTCTCAAAGTGTGACGGTTGGAATCGCCGTTAATCTGCAGGTCTCGTTGAGTGTTTTTAAAAATGCATGTAAGCTCACTGAATGTGAGAAGCTTTCCCATGTCTCATTTTTGCGATGCAAGGGAATTTGTTGTACTCCATTTGCATTGTCAGCCTATACCTTAACAAATGCTTATCATGTGTCAAAATGTTACGCAATTTAGTGCAACTAACTGAATTAATCTGTATGGACAAGCATTAAGGTTGCAACATTAAATGAAATGGAAAAAAAAATTTCAAAATATCGGTCAATTTGCATTTAAGTCTCCGATTTGCCGAAAACCTTTGTCCGTCTATAACTTCAAAATGAGATAATTTGAAGTATTATAATTTTGCTTGTTTCATTCCGTTCCAAATCAGAGCACCTTTAATTACCATAACTCTTCCATTTACTCCGCTAACTTTTTCATTAGCGCCAAAGGAAGTATGAAAGTCAGTCCACATAACTGAAATTTCTGTACTGGTTGAATACTCTCGCAATACTCGTCCCAAGAGACCTTTTCCAAGTCCACATTACACAACACATTTTACGAATTATATTAGTTGTTAGGGTTGTTTGGTTTTTCATTTGGTTTAAGATCATTTTTCTGTTAGTATTTATTTGTTATTGCTAATAGTAGGGTAATAAAGTACCCAAAAACTTGCGAAATTAATTATACTGACATCTGGATAGACGGATAGCTACTTCAGTACTCTCCAAAATACCATTTTCAACGCTTTAGCTGTTTGCGCCTTTTCAAACTTTAAGGGCCTGTAACTTCACAAAACAATAGCAAAGTTTTGGCCACTGCTTTGTCAAGTTATAGGCTCTTAAAGTTGTGATGATGCTAGAGAAAACTTAAACGGCTAAAGGAGCTAAAGATGGTATTTTAGAGGATATCCGTTCGGCCAGCTGTCAATGTAATCAATTTTACAAGTTTTTGAACGATAAAGTCTATTAGCAATAGTAATAGAAAATAGGTAATAGAAAAATGATTTTGAACCGCATAAAGAAACAAAATCATATTACATTAAAGATCAACAATAAATTCAAAAACTAATTTTGTTAAGAAGTTTTAACTTAAAGTTTATAAACTCATTAAAATGGTAAAACTTAACGTCATAAACTGAATTTAGTAGCAGCCTCCTTTCAAATTTTAAACTGAAGTGTATTTTTACATCTCCCGAACTAGTAAATACAAACTCTCAACATTTTCGCTGCTTAAACAATGAAATGCTGTTTTAGGTATTACTATTCAGCAAAATCTGAAGACATTTCACTGTTTACATTCTTGGCGCACATTATGCATCGGCGATTTGTTGTTCGTTTTGTGTTTTGTAACCCCGACTAATCACAACACCAAATCTTTTTGCACCCATTTCGCCCATCCCAACGAAGAGGCACAAATCTATGGGCATCACAATCAACCCTTTGGCGGAACAAATTGTATAGCAAAAGCGGCGACAACGTGAATAATTAAAATTGAAAAAAAAAAACCGTAAAATACCAAAAATACCAACTGGCGCAAGGACAAATAACACAAACTATGCGACGATAATACCAAAACGTCATGGCATAAGGCTACGCAACGCACTAGACCCAGGCAAGCCCAAAAGTTGAGGGCAAACAGTGAGAAACACATGCAGCTGTCAGACGTCTGCCGACCCACACTCTGAACCCGGGCACTGGTAGCTGCAGGACTAAGACCAGGAAAATAAAATGGTAGTTTATGGATAAAGCGCCCTGACGTTGTTGTACAATGACGACAACCGCATATTAACGTAATAATACCAAAAATGGTTTACCCACACAGCTGTGAGGTTGGGAGAAATTCAATCCACCGTACCACAGAACTATGTTTGGAGCAATAGCAATTATAATAAAAACCATTTTTCATACTAAAAATCCTTTTCCTCAACAAGCGACAATTTCGCCCGTACAAATTCATTATCAGGAAAGGAAGGGCGACGTATGCACACACGCAGTTGCTCTCCACAGGTTGGAATTTTATTGTGCTGGCTGGCAAATCCCACATGTGAAAATTGATATTTATTCATTCAGATTTCATAACGAGGAGATTTTATCCACTATATACGAGTATACACCTTACACAGATCACACAGGATGTTAAAGGAATTTCAAATGGAAAAATTTCGAAATAGTTTTGTAATAAATTTGTGCATATACAGCCCGAACTACAAACAATTTTTTAATGAACATTTTTTGTTTAGATGTTTTTGCGTGACTTTTGTTGCAAGCAATGAAGCACCTTTCGCTCGGAATATGAATTTTCATATGTGAATTCAGAAGTTTTATTGCAATGACCTTAACATTTGCAAATAAATGTTTTGTTGTGCCGACAGGTGCGCCGCAGGTGTTGGATAAAAGGGACAGGGTGCACTTTGTATCCATTAAGAAAACTAATTTCTGTTAACAACGCGCATAACTAAATACATTTGGCGTTAAGCACAATATGAAGATTAATATACCACAGGTCGTACTCCTGTAACTCGGTGCGGGGGGGGGGCCCTTTTGATTTGCCACTACAACATTTTTTTTCAAAAAGGACAACAACTTTTTCCATGTTCCTTTAATATTTCTCAATAGCTGTATGAAATCTTATCTATATGCCTTTAATTCTTCATAAGATATGACCATTCAAATTGTTACGTAGAGAGTCACACCCCCCTTTCCTTAATCGTAATCCAATTTAGAATAATATACTGTTTGATTGCTTGAATTATATTCGTAAAATAGCAAGTTCGCGCTACTTCGTACGCGCGATTCCACATTTTAAGTAAAAACTAACCCCAGAAGTTGAATTCCTCTGCAATTTATTTTACACTAAGGGAAGTCTCTTTACCGACTAACACAATTCTGATTTTAACGGTCAGACGTTATTTTTCTATCTCACAATTCTATAATTCTTAATAATTCATATTTCGGACAATACAGCTTATTCTTCGATCTCGTCTATCATTTTCCCCTGCAAATGTAATTTTCATAAAATTAATTATTAAAGTGCGCAGAGTCAGCAAAATGCATGTGCTCCTTAATTTTGGTATTTTTATCCTCAGCCTTCATTTGTTTTCTAATTTTTATTTATTTTTTGTTAAAGTGCGCAGAGTCAGCAAAATGCTTGTGCTCCTTAATTTTGGTCTTTTTATCCTCAGCCTTCGGATACAGTTTTATTAAATTTTTGTTCCATTTATTCTCTGTTTGAATTGGAAAATTTATATTTTCATGATATTGCATAATAATACGCTTAATTCTAATTTCAAGGCTTTTGCTTGTGCCCTTTTCTATATTCAAAAAGAATGATTTTCAAAATATCTCTAATCTCTAACTTATCAGAAGGTCCCATTTCTGACCATTTCATTCCCCTCTCTAAGCCGAACAATACGAATTTTCGAATATTCCCTTTCATCGTGCTCAAATCTAGACAGATTAAACTACATTCCCAATTTTATGACTTTAATTTGAAATGTTTGTTCAAGCCCATTTTACCACTTTTGTAGTAACTGTTTAATAGCCTTGAAGTAGAATTTCGGAAAATTACGTTTTATTGCGCGCTTACGTTGTAATAATAATGTTTACTTTAATTTGGTAATTCCAGTATCAGCCATTTCTCTTTATGTTTTATACCCTAAGGACACAAATTTGTATAAATCTCTTCTTATAGCTTACTCGCTCTGGTAGGTGAATTTACACAACCAATTCGATGATATCAGATTTTAAAAGTACACATTTCGAAAAATTCCTTTTCTGAGCTCAACTACACAGGCCATTTGTTTTGAGCTTTGCTATATGATATGGTACTATTTTTGTCCCGCTTTTACCTTTATTTATAATGAACCTATGCTTCTTCACTCTATCCATGTGTATAATAGCCATATTTTGGGATACTCTCACCTCTATAAAATCGGTTTCTGCCATTACTCTCTCAATTACGTCAATACTCGTATTTCCAGTCATTTGTTATGGTTTATAATACCATTTTCCAAAAATTTTACCCCCTGAAATTGCGAATGTCGCAAAATTACTTTCTTATCTAGCGTCTAATCTTTTAGAAAAATTAAGGCATTGATTTTCAAGACTCTAGATTTACCTGTTTAGTCTAGCCGGTAGTTCCAATGTAATCCCCTTTTTACTCCCCAAAAATACGACCTTAAAATCTTCCTTTATGTTGCGTCTTTAAGAATCGTAAGAAGAATATGGGCACAATTTCCGTGATTCCGGTTCTAGCTATTTAAAATGGACGATTATACAGGATTTCGTGCTTTTTATCTTGTGTTTACTTTTAAAGTACAAAATTTCGACCTGTCGCCTGCCTACTCGAAAAGAGTAATGTGAACACGAGTTTTAATGATGCAAGAGCCGTTTGAAATGGCGGTAATAACAGATTTGTCCCTTTCTTTTGCTTCATCCCTAAAGGAATACATTTTGAAAAATTACTTTTTTAGCGCTTCAAACCTGAAAGGACAAGGGCATTTTTATGATTCTACTACCAGCCATTTGAGCTGGGACTTGTACATTTTCAGCTATTTGTTTGTTGTGAAGAGGCAATATAACGTCAAAATTTATTCAATGTATAACTTTGTTCTTTCTGCTTTTATTTATCGTTAGCATTTATTAAAATTTAGAATATACATATAGTTTGGAAATGTGTTCACTTTATGTTTTAAAGATAATGTCTTTCAAATGGTGCCCATTATTTGTTTCTACCTGACGTGCTCTTTCCAAAGCGTTTCCCACAACTTTTCTTAGATCAATTCTTTCACTGGCCAAATCTTAACGTTACTTATGCGCCACCCTATAGATACCAATTTTTATGGTTCTGACTCTAATCGTTTAAACTGGGCGATCGTACCAAATTTATCTTTTTTTACTCAGTTTTTACAAATTACAACAAAGTACAAATTGTCGAAAAAATCCCTAATTATTGCGAACGTATTCCACAAAGTGTGTGAATACATATATCAATGTTCGTGATTCCAGCTTTTACCGTTTGGCCTGGACTGTCATCAGTCAGTTAGTCAGTCAATCAGTAACGCACTATATCAGTAATGCACTTAAAACAGCATCTCCGTAAACGTTTTGAAGCTCTCGATGAGCTTCAACCTCCGTTGTCTTCCATTGAAAGAAAAAAATCAATCAATACCTCCCACATGTGATGATTATTTGGCACAAACTCATACATATTCACATATGCCTAAGCTTGGCTCCTAACGTTTAGGTTATGGCAGAAATGACTATCACTTAAGGGTGGCGCCATCTATTGGCAAATAGCGGGAACTTAGTTGCATTTATATTTATGTATACATATATGTATATATATGAGAATTTACCCGGTGCTTTGGCCATTATAACGCATGTTTTTAAGGAGAAGGGTTGCATCACCCATTTTCTCACTTTTAGTTCATAAGATATAGCCGTTCCAAGCCTTAAGTTGTGGGGCTATGGCAACACTTATTCTTTCAAATTTAACCCAACCAATTATATGACAGACTTGTGCTCCATAGTGACGTAGTCGTACTGTTAAAGTTTTGTGACAATCGTTCAAATTCTTTGACTGACGAAAATTTATTTAAATTAAAGGAAAAAAAAATCTTAATTTCTTTTGTTATAACATTAGAAATAAAATAAATACTGAAATAATAACAAAAAAACAAAAAGTAAA
Source organism: Philornis downsi (assembly GCA_019455685.1). NCBI lineage: Eukaryota > Metazoa > Arthropoda > Insecta > Diptera > Muscidae > Philornis > Philornis downsi. Next base: position 118,878 of record JAHXMU010000507.1, read on the forward strand.
TTCAATATTTTTCAAAAAGTAAGAAATTAATCAAAAAACGTTGGACAAAATAATAAGTACATTTAGTTAAAAAAAGCAAAAAAGTACAAATATCAAGTTTTTTCTGCTAAATTGGCAGAGGTTGGTTAAAAGTCGGTATATCGTATCTACCTTTATTTTCAATTATTTTCTTAACTCTTTTTGGCATGCTGGCAATAAGCTTTCTGCAGGTTTTTACTGGTATTTCATACCAAGTTTTTTGAACAAAATTCCATAACTGATCTTTATTTTTAAGAACCTCCTTCCCAATTCTTTGTTTCAACTCTTCCCACAGATTTTCGATTGGATTTAATTCCGAAGATTGACTTGGCCAGTCAAAAATTCAATCCTTTACCAACTTAGAAGTATGCTTCGGATCGTTATCCTGCTGGAATGTCCATCCAAAAGGAATACTTTCCGCAGCATAGTTTAACATCATATTTTCCAAGATATCTTTGTAGTGGAACCTGGTCACAGTGTCAGTAATTCGATATATCGGACCGACATCAAACGGCTGCAGACCATAATATTGCTGTCCCCGTGCTTGACCGTCTTCTTTGTAAAGCGAACATGGAATTCCTTACCCTTAGGTCGTCGAACATTCCGGGCACAGTCGTTTCCAAATACATTAATTTTTGTTTCATCGCTCCACAAAATGTTTCGCCAGTTGTTTCACCGTCTCCTCCGGACCAATTGGAATGACTTCTTGCAAACGCAAATCAAGCCTTTACATATTTTTTTGTCTAAGCAAAGGAACTCTTCTGTCTATCTGTCCTGCTAAATGTAGTCTTGTAGTCTACAACGAACCGTTCGCGATGAAATTACATTTCCAATTACTGCTAAAATCGCTCTTGAAGACACAAACGAGTCCTTCTTCGCTAGTGTTACAATACGGATATCTGTTATTTTTTTTTTGAGTCTTCCGCGAGTTTCGACAGGCCTTTTAGGCTTCAAAGCATTTTGTACAAAAAATAGCGATCGATTCATAGTTTCCACTATAAAAGACTTTTTCTTAGTCTTGAAAAAATTTTTCTCTCCTTCGGAGAACAATGACTTTTTCGATCTATGGCTGTTTATTTTTTACTATATATTTTGTTATGAATAAAGATAAACAACAGTAAAATAACTAGCATTTCCAAAAAGACTTCAGCAGACTGCGAAATTATTAAAGAATTGAGCAATGTATTTATTTTGACCACGTACTGAAATCACACCTGAACGAAACTAACTTACAATGAAATCAACGGGAAGCCCCAGTTTTGTTTGTACTTTTAAAGGCATTAACATATTGAAGTTGTTTAAATCAAAAAGAATTGCCATGTTTACTTTCGTTAAAGTAACTAAAATTAAACATAAAGCAAAAATAAACAGGTGTACTTATTTTTTCGACCATATGTGCATATACTCGTAGCCTAGAACAGAAATTTCAATCAGGTGAACTGACTTACATATACCTTTGTTTAGTTGATATCAAATGTGATGTCTTTCGGCTTTCAAATGGAAATTTGATTTTCAATTGAAGTCTTTTGAATTTCAAATGGAAATTTTAATTTTCAATTGATGTCTTTTGTATTTCAAATGGAAATTTAGATTTTCAATTGATGTCTTTTGTATTTCAAATGGAAGTTTTGATTGTCAATTGATGTCTTTTGAATCTTAAATGGAAATTTTGATTTTCAATTGATGTGTTTCGAATTTCAATTGGAATTCTTGGAATTTCAATTGGAAATGGTGTAGTAATACTTTTCTATGCACAACTGATCTAGATAAGTTTTAAGGAGATTTGAAAAATATTCAGCCAACTACGCTGAATAAAAAAATTCTCCCTATTCTCTACCTTTGTTGTGACTGTCTCTGGTGGGTGTCACATTCTATGCTATAGCTAGCAGTCGTAGTTGTCTGTGCCTTTGAAGGTATTTAAACAATTGTCCTTTAACATAATTGTTGTTGCTATTGCTGCTGTCATTACTCTTTATGTGACTCTCTATGAACCTCAGCTGTTGTGTTGCGGTGCTTTTTTGTTGTTGTTGTTGTTACAATTGTCGTTTTAGCCACATTTGCTGCATTTGGGCGCACTGAAAGCCAAGTTCGCAATAAATGTGCGACAATTGTTGTAGATCGCATAATTCCCAGACGGAGGTTCGTTTGTATTGTTTGTGCATGTGTATGCGATTAACTTCCTGTGTTGGCATGTGTGTGTGTGTGTGTGTGTGTGTGTGTTTGTGTGTGTGCTTGGTTAGGTATCTGACCAAATGAAAAACGCACCAGTCAAGCACGAAAGACTTTAGACGGACTTACAAACACCAAATAAATTTCCAAAACTCCTTTCCACACTCGAACTCACCAGCTCACCCACCCACAAAAACCCACTAGGCTTCTACAACGATACAATGCGAGTAACAACCATTAGGGCACTTTACCAAAACGCATTCGAAAATGCTTTGGAAATTCCTGTGTTTGCAGTATTAAATCTCGCCAGGCTAAGGGAATAGTTTATGTTGTGAGAGGGCAGTGTGATACGGTGGGTAATATGTTGATTTATTGCAGGTTCGTTTGAAAATCTTCAAAAATAGAAGGAATTATCAAAAAGAAAGGACGTATAAGGCTGACAATGGTAGTCATAACTTCAAAATGTACGGTGGCACATAAATATTTCCATACCGCTTGTTAAAACTAGTATTGTTTTAAAAAACTAAGCTCATCTGTGACCGCATCAAGTCTACGTCGATTTGAACCTGTTCCGTCTGCTGATCCATATGTGTCTGCTGGAAGCACATTTGGAAAGCTTCAAAATGTCCACTTGAAAATGTCTCATAATCACGTAGTGTCCGAAGTTGGACAAAATTTTCAGAATACAGAGATTGAGGACATGACAAGAAAACGAAGCATTTTTTCACTGGAAATATATATTGTTTTATATAGCAAAAATGTAACACTCACAAGGAACCGTTGAAAGTAACAAGCATCTTTTGTTTTACGACTTTTAGAGTCGGTTAAGCAATATCCGTCCGCATGCTTGCCTGACTGGCTGACTGGTAGACACACTGTCGTAAATGTTCGTGAAACTTCTTAAAACTTAGCATAACCTAATATTTTGCCAAATCAAGTCCGATTTGGTTAATAATCAGCCAATATCCCTAAACAAAGTGTCTGCGAAAGTGCGCAAAAAAATCTGAAGCAGGCTATTTGTTGCCGTGCTCAAGAACAAGGACTTTCGCAGACTTCAACTTGGCGAATGTGACATTGGGGCTTGAGCCAGTGCATTTACAAGATCTAAGTGATTTAGGTGCTCAAAGTTAATGGCCACAGACAAAGTCGTTTGTTCGCTGACTTGGCTTTGGAACGTTTGGAAAGAGACCCGAATTTTGGCCGCAAAGTCATCTAAAGGTGAATGGCTATATTGACAAAAAAATGTAACCCATTTTAATTGATTGATTCATATTTATTCGAAAATGACGCTGATGGTCAATAATAATCAATTTATTTCGGCTCAAATTGAATGACACAGACGTGGGCAACATGTGGGTCTAGAAGGACAGATTTCTGTGACAATGCCGCAAGCTTATATAGGTCATTGAATGATATAGATATGGTTTACATGCGAATATAGAAGCACAGATTTATTTATAGCCAAAAGTTTATATACCAAACATCACTATGTTCACCATATCTACGCATCCAATTGTTGTGTAAATCTGGCTGAAACACTAATGAATTTAACATTGGGTTACTTTGGAAGATAAGTGCTTGTAATTTGACAACCCTTCAGCGCTATTTATATGGTGTTGTCATGTAATTTTAGCATTATATCTACGAATAATATTGTTCAGGAAAGATTTATTTTTTAAATCTATAGAGTCATACAGTAAAACAAGCTTTAAAAGTATATTGAATGAAATAATTTGCCGAACCATGTCCAGCCGGCTAATGTGATGTATTAAATTATATTAAGTTGAGATGAACTAAATATCTGCTTATTTGGCTTTCTTAATATCGCAGAATTAAGAGTTCATGGGAGAACAACTTCCCATTTTATTACATCAAACCATTATTTCTCCGAAAGTAGCGCTATAATTACTACTTTGAAGTAGTATATATTAACGTCATTGGAAGCAATTTTCTACTGGAAATAAAGAGACGGTAGGTGCTGCTAACCTGTTGCTAATGAAATCGTTCTTTGGTTTGGAGTACATCTATTTGTATTCTGCCCGTCTCTGAAAGAGATGACGTGAATTGGCCACCAAGACGATACCATTTCTTTGCTGGCTGAGATTGCGAGCGTTTAAAAGAAAAGACTCGTATTTAGCCGAAAATAATCTTTAAGGATGAGGCGCATTTTCTGGATGAATGCCGATATTAACGAACAAAATTACCATATATAGGTTGATGTCAACCCACGTTAAGCTCAATAGGTGGCAATATATGCACAAAGGTTTTTGGGCTGGTGGCTACTTCTTTAAAAACGACGTAAGTGAGGCCATCAAAACTAATGACGATTACCAGAATTCTTTGGCCCAAACTTAATAATATGGACGTGGATGACATGTGGCTTCAGCAGTAAGGCGCTATGTGCCATGTAGCAAATACCACAATGGTTATACTGCAAAAACGATTTATGGGTATGATTGCCTCTATGGGTATGATTGGCCATAAGAATCGTGAAATTTCAACCGACTGAACTTTTTTATGTGGAATTTTCTGAAGTTGTAGCTATATGCCAACAAGCCGCAATCAACCGACGTCTTCAATGTCAATCTAATTCAGGCCATCGTTTAAATTCAGCCGGGTCTATGCGGTAGAACCATTGAAAATTGGACCTCTCAGATCCGCGCTTGTATTCCATACATACTGGTGTACATGGATTTACAAATAAAAGAAATCATGTCGTTAATAACTCACTCAGGGTTCGCTTTATTCCATTTCAACATCGACCTAGTCTTTTTGGAAAACCCTTCAACCCTTATTAAGTGCCATTCAAAAGCAGTCTTCCCCTTTGGGAGTTGTGCTTTTTGAGTGGAATTACTGTTAGCAATGAAAATTTTTGTTGAAAAGTAACATTCCACCTAAAATAGAGTAGTTCACGTCAATTTTAATCTTTGTGGCATGTCGTAGGTATGCTGCTATTTTCCACACCTTTCCACTTTCCACTTTTTCACAGATCCTTTATAGTAATGAAACTTCTTTAGATCATATTTATCACAATTTTCTTCTTTTAATCACAATTCACATAACTAATTGATTTAAGTTATGTAATATATGTATATAAGTGTAATTTCTCCAAGTGTATATTTTCGACACCTTTCCATTGCCTTTTTACTAGATCCTTTATAGCAATGAAAACTCTGTAGATCAAATTTATAACAATTTTATTCTTTTAATTAGAATTCACATTACTAATTTATTTAAGTTATGAAATGTATGTATATAAGTGTAATTTCTCTAAGTGTATATTCTAGAAAGATCGTTAAGACCACTCCTAGAATATTCAACTATCATGTATGTAATCTCTTTCCCTCTTTATCTGTAAATAGGAAGTTTCCAGAGTTATGTTTACGATAGTAAGTTATGTTTGTTTCCTTTACACCGATTATATCTATCTATCTATTTTTATCTCTTTTCCACCTGTTATGTAAGAGCATTCTAGAAGTAAGTTTGTGTTAAGCAACGTTGTTCTGTAATTATGTTCGTCTTTATCGCACCCATTATGTAGACATGTGTTCCCTCATTCATCTCATATTTTAGCATTTTCTAGAATAAGCTATTTTTTCTATTAATAGATGAATTTGGATGAAATAATAAAGTTGACGTTAAAGTGGAAATACGTTCCACGATTCTAAGGTTCATAATGAAGAAAAATTTTAAACCTATATTAAAAAAATGTAAGTTTTTGTGTGAAGCAAAAACTTCGGTGTAAAAGAGCTTTCCAAGGAACGGAAAATACGCTCATATAACATTTGTGGTAGCTATACAAGTACCATTCTTCGGCATGACTTTCATTTTCTTTTGTTCGGATTTAAAGTACTAAGTATATCTGGACGATATGCGTTGCATGATTTTTAAATCGACTAATCGATGTTCGTCTGTGTGGCTGACTGATAGACATAACGACTGTCGTAGATTTTTAAATCTAATATTTTCCCAATGGGCTATTGTAAATGAGTTTCGTTGGCCCAGTCCTTTTGATACTTCCAATACAAACAGACCGAAGTTTAATTTCCTGCACTGTAGCCTCCCATCCGAAATATGCAGCAACACAAATTTTTGCCCGATACATTAAAATCACCCATTTTGACATCTCCCATACAAATTACTGATCTGACAAATATATTTTTAGGTTTACATACATATATTATAGGTATATAGGGTGGCGCATAAGTAACGTTAAGATTTGATCGTTGATTACATTTTTTGTTTGTCAGAATCAACTAAATAATACTTGGGAAATTTATGATGGAAAGGCTCAGCACAGAACAAAGAACCAAAGTTGTCCAATTTTACTTTGGAAATCAGCATTCGATTATTCAGACACAAAGATCATATCGAAAATTTTTTCATGTTCGAAATATTCCCATTTACCGATTGGTTCAGCGTTTTGGGCAACAAGGGTTGTCTGTGATCTTCCGCGTGCAGTTTGAATGAAGTGACCATTGCTCGAGTGCAAGCAAGTATTGAGGTGAACCCCGAAACTTCCACCAGGTCTCTAGGCGGTCTTTGCACAGAATTTTACATATGTTACATCTTTTCCCATATAAGATGCAATTGGTTCACGAGTTAAAACCAAATGATGCACAAGAACGCATTCAATATAGTTGCCGTTAACGTTCTTATGTGCCACTCTTTAAATAGTTGCATTAAATTTAGTGCAATTTGGCACATGTTTAGCGTTTGCCAAAGTAGGACCTCAGAAAAAATAGAGCAGATTCTGGTACCCCTCCGAACAAATTAACCGATTTTTCAAAATTCAATTAATCCTCTATAATTTTTAATCGGTCTGCTGTAGAACTCTAGATTTATATCCATTATACTGTTTTTTAATTTTTTATAATATCGATGAAGTAAGTTAATGGATCTTATATTGATAAATATTTTATTTAATGTCAGCAATTATGTATGGAATACAATATCAGATAAATATCCGCCTCTGTCAGCCTCACAAATGCGAGCCCTTTTGAGCGCATTTTTCATTATATTCTCACACATTTCACGCGGTATTTCATTAACTTCATCACGAATATTTTGTTTGAGTTGCTCAAGCGTTTCTGGTTTGTTTGCACAAACCTTGCTTTTCAGATATCCCCACAAAAAGAAGTCCGGGGCAGTCAAATCAGGCGACCATGGAGGCCAATCAACATCACCATTTCCTGAAATAACTTGTTGTGGAAAGAGGTCTTGCGGTAATTCCATTGTAAACCTGGCTGTATGCGATGTGACACAGTACATATCACATGTTAATCAAGCCCAAAGCATGTAGTTGTGGCGTTAAAAAGTTTTCAATCACATCACGATATCGCTTCCCATTGACAGTTACCGTAACGCCGTTTTCAGTTTCAAAGAAGTAACGTCCAATGATTCCTCCTGACCAAATTGCACACCAGACAGTCACTTTTAATGGATGCAAAGGTGACAGATGAATAATTTGAGGGCTTTCCATTGCCCAGAACCGACTATTCTGTTTGTTCACATATCCATTCAAATGAAAATGTGCCTCGTCGCTCATTATGATTTTTTTATGAAAATCGTGGTTGTATGGGGGAGCTGTGACATCCTATTGGCATATGTACGACGGCGTAAAGGGTCTTGTGGAAGAAGCTCTCGTGTCAACTGAATCTTAAATGAAAACAAATACAAATCCTTGTGTAAAATTGTGGCCACAGTTGTTCTTTAAAAACCTAGCTGTTGAGTACGGCGTCGAATTGAGGTTGATGGATTGTTTTGAACACTTTCTTGAACAGCAGTAATATTTTCAGCCGATCTTGGAATACGTTGTGGTCCATGCTTGTCCCTATCAGCTACAGATCCTCTTTCTTCGAAATCATTCACTACACGATAATTACTGCGTCTTGTTGGCACGTTGTTTCCCCCAAAAATTTCACGTAACTTTCTCATCGTCACAGTAATCGATGATTGATTTTGATAAAATGTTTAAACGATTAAAACACATTGGTTTATTGAAAAATTTTCCATAATAAATTTGCCACGCCTCTACTTCACGACTGCCAAATATGAACTGTCAAGACTAATGCTTACCAAAATGGCGTCAAAACGAATCAGTATACCTTCCCGACGGACACCCTGTATGTACACCCCTTTTGCTACATACAAATGACCGACTTAACACTTATTTTCTTAGCTTCATATATTTGAATCAATTGGATTCAAATTTGCCATATATCATGAAAGGTGCGCGTCGTTTGGGATCAAAGTTCTGAGAATAAAAATAGGCGAAGTTGGCACTGCTATTCTGGTATTTTCCCTATAAATTGATTTTTCACTGTAACACCTAATATGGATCTTGAAGTTACTTAAATTCTCATCAAAAATGTTGTGTAGTAATACTGTGTAAAATTTTCATTCATGCATGCTTCATTATATTCATTATAACTGAGATCGGTTGAATTGGGCGTGAAGGAGAAGGATTGCACTACCTCGCCCATTTTCAAAAATCGGTGGTCCTGCTATATCTCCCAATTGAGAGACTTAAAAAGTTATAATGTTTCTACTTTTGTTGCATTTTTTGTAGCAGCAAAAAAGACCACTGAGTGAAGATATGTGTAGGTCAGATCATCTGACTGAAATTTTTGTACTGGTTTTCCTTTGCGATCAGTATCATAGAATGTTATCACAGGATATTGTTAAGGAAAACTATGCACTCATTACCCTTGAGGCTGTACCTCCCATTGCGGACATAACCTTTTGATATGGCAGACAATTTAAAATTATTTTTAATCAACGTTTAACTGAACATGATGTAAATTTGTAAAGATCAATCATCGGTTACAGATGGCATCTCACTGACAAACAGACCTTTGCTCACCTAAAGATTTCAATCTTCCCTCCTATAAAAGTAATTGTAATTTTAGTTTACCTAGTGTGCCATATCCAATTCTCATCCTTTGGTCTTTCAGTATATGCGCAAGCATTTGCCGATGTGTTGAGAGGAAAATATGCGAAAATCCAATCCAGCTGTCTGTCAATCCTGCACAATAGTTGCCGTCAGAAATATGAATGTTGACGTGTGGCTGTTGTTTTGTACACTTTTCACCGGAACGTATTTACTCTGTATTAGAACGTAATTTTTTCGTATGCAGATGAAGTTTTTCCTTGCCCCGCACGGCGGGCGGTTGCCGTCGACGTTGTTGCCGTGGTTATTCCTATTGCAATTATATGATGTTGCAATTTCACCATTTTCAACAGCATTTTTCAATTTGAATGCAATATCTTTTGTGCCGTTGATAAAAAAAGATTCATCCACAACAACGACAACAACAGGACGACAAAATGTCCGACTCACGTACAAATACCACAAACACACATCGACACAATCGTGTAATAGAACATTAACTGTTACAAACATTCGAAAATTCCGGTCATGACCAAAAGTCAGCCTCAATACGCGAGGGTTGTAAGATCGCTAGCTGGAGGAATGGAAACAGAACAGCTATTATAGAAAGAACAAGTGGATAGGATCAGAGTTGAATAAGCGTTATATTAAAATCAATCAGGAAGGGCTATCTAATGTGAAACAGTTCTGTTCAATGCAATACTACATAATACGATAGTATTACATTCAAATATGTGTGGTCACAATGAAAACTGACTTTAATGGTGTCAAATTGTTCGCTCTTAACGTCGTGAACTGAAACACGAACACGCTGCACAATGTCGGCTGATCTTGCAGAAACTGGGCGACCACGAACCGTAATTGGTACTGTTGAGCCGGTTGTTTCGAACATTCTGATCCATTTTCGTATCACATTGGCGCTTGGAACTTCACTTAAATCGTGTAAACCGTGTTCATGCCGATACAAACGTCGTGCAGTAATCACTGATTTATTGTTTTCGTAATACGCTCGGACACAAAATGCACGCTGCACTCCCGTGTACGGCTCCATGGCGACTAAATTTCCAGGAAGCGGCGCAGCGAACAACATATTCCCCCGCCACCCCGCGGCGCGTTACCGAGAAATTGAATATTTAACCCGCCAACACCCTTATGGCCCACCCTGTATAATATCATTTAAATGACCGCCTCTGGATTGGTTGCAGCGGTGGTTCCTTTTGGGGTAGTTTTCGAAAAAATACGGCCCAATGGCACCTCCAAAACATAACGCGCACCAATGAATCACTTTCCCCGGATGCAGTGGTTTTTTCACAATCACTTCTGAGTTCTCCTTACAATTTTGCTTGTTGACGTAACCATCGAGTTAGAAATGAGCTTCATCGCTTAAGAAAATTTTGTCCGAATGAAAAATGTTGTTCGTTTAAATCAATCAATCAACATGGTAGTAAATTTTAACTATTTTTACGCGTTCTTCGTTGATAAACAATTCATATTCCACTTACTATATAAACAACACTTCAGATGACAGATATTTAACAGCTGACAGTCTTGCTAGGTCGGCAGTTTTGAAACAGCTAAATGGATAACTCTGTACTACATTATTTATTTTACGTGTTGACAATATTTTGAAGCGATGATATTTTTGACATTGTTTTTATTATCACAGCAGATAGGTTGTGGGTTTCTCTTTTAATCACGAAAATTTTCTAGTTTTTGGAAATGCTAAGCACTGTTAACTGCGACCGCGGCTCAAACATGGGCCCCAAGTCTACAGTTTTATATTTTCCAACTTTCTGTCTCCAAGCGTGACACATTACAAATTTGAAGATTTATTAATAACTAGTGGACCCGGCAAACTTCGTTCTGCCTTAAAAGGTGGCAAATTAATGATGTACAATTTTCAGGATAGATGGTTCTGTATTTAAATTTTTGTTAGAAAAGTTTGGTTATTTAAATGAATGCTTTTAATACTTTTTTTGTAAAGTTTTTAAAAATTATTTAATTTAAGTCAATTTAATAGAGATTTAAAATTACTGCAATGCTTTCAAATGCACAACGTTCTTTGTTTGTCTCTCGGGAGCGTAAACAAATAAGGCCGATGGTTTGCCTATTAGCTCTTCAATGGTCATTTGAATCGTTGCATTTATCTCATCGACGTCTTTGTTTTTAGCTGCTAATATTGCTTGTTCTCCTAGCCAATCATGATTCCTGCAATGCTGCGGACAGACAAACAAAGAACGTTGTACGTGAAAGCGTTGCAGTAATTTTAAATCTCAATTAAATTGACTTAAATTAAATAATTTTTAAAAACTTTACAAAAAAAGTATTAAAAGCATTCATTTAAATAACCAAACTTTTCTAACAAAAATTTAAACACAGAACCATCTATCCTGAAAATTGTAAATCATTAATTTGCCACCTTTGAAGGCTGAACGAAGTTTGCTTAGGCTAAGTAAAAAAATTGAGAATTAAAAAGAAGGCAACATGATTGACAAAGTTAGGTGTTTGAGTTTCTCCTAAAAGTTTCTCATACATAGAAAAATGAGAAGTGAAATAAAGTCAGTATATGAAAAACTTAAATTTTCCTATAACAGGATCAGAAATAATGTTTTTTTTTTAATTTTTGATTTCTTCGGGTGGTACCACGCCTATTTGTCCAATCCCGCCCATATTTGCAGCAGAACTTGCAATATGTAAACCAAACTTATATACCAAATTTTGTTCACATACTGTTAGCCGGAGCAGAAATAATGGATTTTTAATTTGTGGTTTGTATGGGAGGTACCACGCCCCTTCGTCCAATCCCGCCCATATTTGCAGCAGAAGTTACAATATGCAAACCAAACTTATATACCAAATTTTGTTCAAATACCATTAGCAGGAGCAGAAATAATGGATTTTTAATTTGTGGTTTGTATGGGAGGTACCACGCCCCTTTGTCCAATTGGACCGAAGTATAAATCTAAACCACTCGGAGCGCCACTCAAACGCATACAAAAAATTTTATGCAAATCCGTCACTCCGTTCTTTAGTTATGCTGTGGCAAACACACGCCAAATCATTTTTATATACATATAAGAGAAATGTTGTCCCTTTACAATTTCAGTGCTGAGATTTCAGAAAGCTAAAATTTTGCTTCTTTTACTGTATTTTAATTCGGGTAGTGATTGTCATGCATCTGTTATATCCCTTAAATTTTTACACCGACGCCATAGGACATTTGGCGAATGTATGTGTAAGTCAGTTCACCTGACTACAATTTCTGTACTGGCAGAGCGTTACGGCGAGACGTTACACCATACGAGATCGCTCTACCTGCTTGTCCCTCGACAGTCAATAATCAGACGACCCCCCTATAATAACCTTATACAGCCTAAAAGCTACAATCATTCGTAGGAGAGCGGAATTGCATAATAGTTAACGCTCTTTATGCTTCCCTGTACCCTTTCGCTGTTCCCGGTCGACGGGATACAGTTATGCATTTTTAATGTGGCTTTATAGACTTTTTGGTTAAGGTGGCTTGGAGCTCGAATGGCTGGCTGCGGGTCCGCTAGATTTGGGTGATTTTTGAGAAATCTAACGGGCGCTTTATGCTCAATACCGCAGCACTGATTGTGCGGTTTTAGTGAAAATTTGTAAGTATTTTTTTCAGTTTGATGTATAATACCTAAATAGGACGTAGGTGAAAATTAGGAAACATTCAATATGAAGGTGGGCATGTAATTCAAATTGTCTGGACATTGGAATGTATTTCGGATAAAGTGCAGTAAAAATTGTGGTGAACGATAAACAAGCGATTGCGACTGTTGTTTATTTAACTATACAGTAATGGTAAAATTAAACTAAAATTATATAAATTTACAAAGGGTATACTGATGCTCAAAAATATAAACTGAAAGACATTCCTTTTAAATAATAAATAATGAATTTCCTGGAAAACAATTTACTGCAATCGAAACTATACTTCCTTGCTTGAACATATAGCCGTACCATAAAATCAAGGCGATAATTAGCAGGAATAACGAATTGACTAATCCTTACTTAGTCATATCTCATTTGAAATCATACCAGTTACGCCGAGTAACAAAAAGTAATTTTTTACTCAGACTTTTATCAATTCGCGCGTATAAAAGTATTTTATAATTTTCTTTTTCAGCTCGAGTTTCCAAGATTAGCGCAGCGTTTGCATGAAATTTTAAATTTAAAGAATGAATTAAGCTCTATATTTTTTAATGTATTGTTGTTAATCAGACCTTTACCTTAAGGAATCGAGGTATATATCATCTGATACGACAAATATGTCACATCCAGAAGACGGCATCTCTAGTACCAACTATCGTTTGACCAAATATGTTGAATGATTAAGTGCTGTCCATTTGCCTGGCAGCCTGGCTGCATGTACGTGAAGATAAATTCGTATTTAACGAGCAGAGACGCAAACCACATTGGGCCAACGAGTAAAAACAATTATAATAATGGATCTGTGCACGATAAAATACCGAAATAGTATTTAGAAATGCCATAAAAATATCACTATCTGCAGAAATATTTTTGGTGAGCCGAATTTTGTATCACCGGACCAATTCTAGCATGTCCTTTCTTCTTAGCCGGATATGACCGGGAACATGTTGAAGGTTTTGAACGACTGGATTAGAGTGGGAGGACAACTTTGATATATATGACCTGCTTAATTTTTTTATTTCCTCGGAAATGTAGGGAATGTTTAAGTTCTTGTTGCAGTATTCTTGATAGCCTTCTCTGTAACTTATTAATGTTAGAAGCCGATCCCGTTTCCCACAACTGGATGCCATACATCTATATTGGCTTCAATATGGTTTTGTAGATGATGAGAGTGGACTGGGAGCCAACAATCCAATGGAACTAAGCCATTTTTAATTTCAATTAAGTGATTTTTGAGTCAATGTGATTTTTCCAGGTGAGACGTCTATCAAGTTGAATATACCCATATACTTAACATGGTTGTGAACGGGGGTGTGGTACTACCGTGAATAGTGAGGGCTGGGCAATTGTTCTGCCTGAGAGAGAATGTAACCTGTGGTGTGGACCTTGGGGTAAGCTCTCCGGCAGCTTGTGAGTGTTTGGTGGAAAGAAACAATGTTGTGGATGAGGTCTTCATGCCACACTTTATCAAAGGCTTGGGTTAGTCTATTAAGAGAGCTTAGCAATATTTGCGATCTTCGAATGTTTTTCTGATCTGGGTTACTATACGATGTACATACTTGTTGTATCGTTCCATGACCTTTTCGAAATTCAAACTGGTGCTCATGGTTTGCTTCAATATGAGGATACAACATTTGGAGGAAAACTTTTAAAAAAAGTTTAGGTAAAATAGAGGGTAAACTTATGGGTCGGTAGGATGTAGGTTGTGACAGTACCTTTCCAGGTTTTGGGATCATTATTTTCTCAGATAGTTTTCAGGATAGAGGAAAGTATCCAATGCGGAGTTTAGCATTAAATATAAATAAGACTAATTTATGAATATTGGAAGGTAGATCAGTTTCACTGTAATTTTATCATGCCCAGGAAATTTATTCATTTTCAGCGAGAGAACAGTTTTCTTTAAGAGAGACAGACTTATGTTCAAGGGATTTGTGACCATTGGGCTAATAATCGCTGTATTGTTAAGAGTGAATATTTCCTGCGGATGATCAGCAAATTCTTTCACTTTTTCATCGCTACTCCTTGCTCATTGTCCACCTTTCGCCCGTATTGGATACTCTTGGGTTATATGACGCCGTAGTTTCCTTATGGCCCTGTACAGGCTATGAGAGCTAAGTTTGCGGTTCGCACAATGTGTGCCAAATTTGACTGAATTTAGGTCAACTTTATGAAGGATTTGAAGTTAAGAATACATGAATTAAATCGCCAATTTACGTAACGAAAATCTAGGTTATTGCAGCCTATTGGTAAGTAATTACAAGGAAATTTTTAATCTTAGAAATTTGCCCCATTCCTATTGGAGGAACTAGAAGGGGCGAAGCAATGCTCTCTATTTCAGTTCTTTGGCGTCAGGTTACGTTAGATTAGTGTGGTAGTCTGAGCGCCTCAAGAAGTTCTTAAGTCGGACAATATCTCAGGTCCCTAAAGGAATAAGAGTCCAGTGTTGATCTCCGTCTGGTCGCCAGGGCGGGCAATTGCAGAGAAAATGTTATATGGACTTCTTCTTCTCTTCATCCCCACAACTTCTGCAGAAGTCACTAGTCGCTAGATACAGTCTCAGCGCATGTCTTTCAATCATACAGTATCCCGTCATGACGTCTTGATAGCGTTGTCTTGATAGCGCTTCAGATCTAGGCGAGGCCACATCCGCCTGAATTGATTGTAGCCCCGGACAGACGCCCACCTAACATTTGTAGCTAAATATGTTTCATTTCGCAGCAGGAGCTTGCATGCCCACGGACCCCAATTCGGCTGGAGTCTGTATGGTTGTCCCTAGTCTTGCCAGCTCGTCTGTCTTCCTTAATGGCCAAAATTTCGGCTGATAAACACTACAGTGATCAGGTAGCCTTCTTGCTATATTTAGCCCCAGGTCTTTGCAATAGACCCCGAAACCTACCTGACCATTTAATTTTGAGCCGTCAGTGTAGAAGTCGACATACAGTTTTATACCAGGAGTTCTACATTTTTATGTATCTCTATCTGGTATCAGTATATGGTACTTCTTGTCGAAAAGTGGTTCAGCCAGAGTGTAGTCAGTAGTGCTTGTTATGTCAGGCACCATGTTAAGGACCACATTGTGACCATAATCACTGTTTGACCACTGTGACAGCTCTCTTAGTCTTACTGCCGCAGCTGCGACAGTCTGCTTACAATTATATCAAGGGGTAGTAAATGCAAAATTACATTTAGTGCATCGGATGGAGTGATGCGGAGCGCAACTGCGATGCACAGACTAGCCATCCTCTGGTCCTTGTCCAGTATCCTACAGTACGTGGACTTCTCAAGGGCCTTCCACCAAACGATGACGCCATACAGCATTATCGGCCTTACTACTGCAGTATACAACCAGTGAACAATGCGATACCTTAATCTCCATTGTTTCCCTATTGCCCTCTTGGATGCATATAGTGCCGTTGTGATCTTTTTCGCCCTGTCCAGAATGTTGAGTTTGAAATTCAGCTTCTTGTCCAATAATAGCCAAGGTATTTTGCACCGTCGACGAAGGGAATTTCAGTACCCACCAGAGAGATGGGATCCACAGGTGGAATCCTGTACCTCCTGGTGAACAGAACCACTTCGGTCTTATTTGGATTTACTCAGAGAACGTTTTCCCCCGCTCACTTCGTTACAGTAAGTAGGGCTCTTTGAAGGATGTGTCTGAGTGTTCCCAAAAACCTCCCCCTAACTGCTATCGCCACATCATCCGCGTATGCGACAACCTTAGATAATAGATTTAAAAGTTCGACGTATCACAGTATCATTTCTTCACTTGCAAGTCATCGAACGGCCTGTTCTCGCATTTGACACTCCAATTCACTCTTTATAATACTCTGTTGCATCCAATTGAGGTACTCGTATAGTCAACAACTGCCCAATCAAAAAAAAAAAAACGCCCGAAAAAACTTAATTTGGGCAGCTGAAAATTTCAAACATGAAAATAACCCCTCCCCAGCCTAGACCACACCATCACATGAAAAAAACTTTCACACTGTCAGCGGTAAACTGGCACAATCGCAAATCGTAACCTCGACAGCATATGTCCGCAGGAAAGTCATTCGAGGAAAGAAAAATAACACGCAAATAATTTGTTCACAAAAGTGGTAAATTAAGTTGTCATTAAAAGCTTAATTAAATTCTTTTGTTGATAGTTGACATGTTTACCGACTACGGCAAAAAAAAAAATATATTCGGCTACAAAAACAAAGAAACCAACTATATCAATGTGCGCATTTCCACATGTAGCATATATATATATATGTATATATATATTATATATCTTGGCATTTACTCGAGCATTCTACCCTTATGTATACACACTATGCCAACTTGCCGTTCGCCTAAAACTGGCAAAGACATTTAAAAAGAAAAAAAAAATTCTTGCCCCCCAAAAAAACCATGATTGTCTCTCTTCCTCTTTCCATTTGTGTCTGTCAATCAGTGGAAATATTTAAACTAAACTTAAAGCCGAAAAGAGAGGGATCCCTCCTCCTTTGGTGTAAACATCAACTCAATGTTAATGTCATAGTTGAAACATACGTGTAGGCGAAAGTACAAACGTTAACAGAAGATAACAGCGGGAAAAGCAAACGAGAATCGACACAACGGGAATATATTAAAAGTAATTTGCATTGCATACATTCAGGCTGCTAATGTTAAATATTTAACTAATGTGCGTGGAAGGAATGTATAAACACTAGAATGATAGTCCTTAATGACTTGGATACATCTCCCAGTGATAGGTGGCTGTCTCTATCATCGTGCAAGTAAGTGTTGTCGGGCTAAGGCATTCGGGATGTTTTGCTGAGGCGGGCAAATTTTGTGATTGACATGTTCAGTCATTTAATAAAAGACGAATGGAATGTTTGCATGCGAGAATTGAGCTGCTACAAGGTCGACCTTGACAGGACAAAGATAGAAGAAAGGACATTTATATTCATTTATATTTAATTTTCAACGGCAACTCTAGGAATATGTTAGCATAAAGTGACACGTTTTACGAAATGCTGGTTTCTGCGAAACATGTCAGAGCGTCAATTATTGGTGATGATTTTAAAGATAAAAGATCTGAACCTTAATATCCTTGCTGAAGGTGAAATACTCAGTTTATCTTACTACGACGTTGGAACATTTTGCAATATTGCTGCCACTGAAAAGTATTTAATGAAAATCTGGAAATATCTGCGATTTATTTGGTCTATGATAATAAAAAAGTTACCTAATTTTCTATCCTATCCATTCATTTTTCGATGACGATTTGTTATCTAGTTCGTTTATAGTAGTCGATTTTTACATTTCATCTCAAGTTTCGTTTTGGGATGAAAATATCGAACAAGGAATTTTTCTCAAATTTTTTATTGCAAGTAGAATTCCTTATGTCTATCCGACTTACTTAAAAAAAAGACGTGCATATTATTGGTACAGTGCATACAAAACCTCAGAGTTATCTCACTCTAGTCGACCAGCGGCATCTTCAACTGAAGTTAACATCGATAAAGAGAAGGAAATGGTTACTGAAAATCGATTTTTTACATTTGAGAGAAGTAGCTGCTGAACTTTTTGTGCAGAAAAAGATCAATCTATCTCGTTTTACACCATTGCATGAGATGATTATGAGATGAGTGCATGAGATGTATTGCCACTCGAGTAGTTCTGAAAGACCTGAACATTCTTTGAAAAATTCAATCACGTAAAGGTCGCCGAAGACATGTCAGAAAAGAGTAAATTTCGAAGTCACTTTCATAAAACACATCACTAGCGATGAGACACAGGTTTAAAAGTTTGGCATGCAAACCTGTTAATAAATTTCGGAAGGGCGTCTTCTAGCTAAGCCAAACCGAGGAAAAAACCTCAAATTCAATAAAAAGTCAAGATAATGTTGATTGTTTTCTTCTATTAAAGAATTGTTGAGCACTTAAAATCCTTGCTAGAGGTCAGCGTTTAAGAGAGTAAATTCTTTCAAAATGGTCAGACTTGTGAAAATAAAACTTATGGATATTGAATCATCTCACAAGGTAATCGTTATGAATAAATTTTTGGTTAAGAATTTAACAAATATGATCGAAGCGTATGCGCCCCGTGTGGCCCAGGCACCCGCTTTCAATCTATTGAAAACATGGAAGAGAGAACATTGAAATGAACATCTTCTGATCGAATTATTCGTTGGCATAAAAGTGTATTACGAGTATATCAGAAGAGGCCTATTTTAAAGACGATACAATAAACTTGAATGAGTACACAAATATTTTGTGTATTTTATAGTATATTTTATCTAGTTGATTTGTGAACAAGAAACAAGGAAAGCTTAGAAGAAACAGGAATACGCCCTAATGCTGGACTTGTACTGATCATTTTGGTCGTGTTAAAAAACTTGATAAGTACTGTTAAATTTGATTCTTGCAAACAGCTATTGGCTAATTGGTTGCCCACAGAACTGAACGCGAAAAGACTGATAAAAGCAAAAAGAAGAAAAAAATATTCTCCCACATCTCTTGAATAAGTTATAGGAGAACTTCTGAAATTCAGTTAATTTACACTTATTCTATTTTTATTCTCACCGATATGGTTAACGACAATCCCAAACATTGGTTTGTGAAGTTTTTACGAAGGTGGTCACGAAACTTGCTGGGCTGACGTATAGATGGCGTCAGTAGTTTGAAAAAAAATAGTTTGGTGAAAACTGACAACCTCATAAAACATGTGTTTTAAGTTTCAAGGCGCCAAAGCTATCAAAAGTAAACGATCTCAGTGAAGTTGTAAGCATGGAAAAATTGGTCATCGTTATATAACCCAATATTTCCATTTAAAAGTTTTTAGTCCAAACAATTTTAAAGCTGAGCTACATTTCGCTCTGGGGAAGTCTGATCCTTAGCCTAAATCTGTAAAATATTGGGTAGTCGAGTTTATTTTTATGGTATTGGATGCCTGCCGACTGAAGGTGCGTGAGCTAGCTGAAATATAGGCATTTCAAAAAGTGTTATATTTCATATATGTACCTATATATTGACCGAAAATTTGAAGTTGAGAAAACTGCGCGCTTGCTCTCAATAGAGCAAGAACAGCGACGTGAAGACTTTTCAGTAGAGTGTTTGGCAATGATTCACCACAATAAAGCCGAATTTTTGCGTCGATTTATAACCATTGATGAGGCACGGATCCCCCACTTCACACCTGAGATAAAGGAACAGTCAAAGCATTGAACTGGAATGCTGGAATCGTGTCCAAAGAAGGCGAAGACGGTTCCATATATAGGCAAGGTCATTGCGGTGCTTTTTTTTTGGGATAGGAGAAATGAAAACCCATCAACATCGAATATCATACTCGTTGATTTACAGCCATAGATAATCACTTCATCCCTGGGTCCGCCACTTCACACCTGAAACAAAGAAGTCCAGAGAAGTCGAAGGCGGCTTTATGTGCAGATTATTTTGGATTTTGGATTTTCGCCGCATTTGGGCGAAAAAAATGTTGTTTATCAAAACAATGTGCCAAATCACAGGGTATGAAGATATTGGATATGTGTCGTACTAAGAGAAGAATATGTTGACAAATGAAGAAAATGCTTCCCAACTTTTTTGTGTCTTCTTTGTTAGGTCGGATAGTTTATGGTAGCGAAACATTGTGGAACAAACTGGCAAAATTACTTTGAATGCTCTGCTTCGGCGGCTGAACTTGAACCTTCTGGCCTCCTTATGAAGAACTGCTGCTATTGTACTTGTATATGGTTTGAACGTCGTACTCATAAAATCCTTCATACCGACGGTTCAATAGTGTATTCAAGAAGTGGTGAAGGCATATATCATGTGATACGGCAAATATGTAACACAGAAATTGGTCAACCATTATGGCAGCTTGTACGGCCCCGTTTAAAGTCTGCCACTTAATAGTTTACGGTTGCAAACAAGGGCAGATTCCCCTAGAGTAAAATCCAGCTCGTCTTTAAAAAGAATTACATATCGGTGACCAATTTTTTACATGTTTACAAATTCACTGAGATAGTTTACTTTCGATGGCTTAAATAAAAATACTGGCAAAAATAGTGGCACTATTTATACGTCGCATATACTTCAAATCTAACACTGCTGTGTGGTTTTTGGTTTATGGTTAAAAAAAAAAAGAAAAAAACTGAATGGAGAAACCTTTAACCGCGAGTAGGAGATTATTAGAACAGATGATTGTGAAATTGCGAAAATATAAGGAGATGAGATTTTGAAATCCTTTTCCCAATTACATTGAAAGGATGTCAAAATAAATCAATTAAACTTCAAATTTAAACAGTTTTCGTCTGGACTTTTGCGAACTTTTTGGTTTAGCGATTCAAAGGAAAACGAGAGAATTAAAGGAAAAGTTCAGGCACGAAAAGTGGTTAATAGAGTGCTTGACGGAAACGAAGGAACCGAAGATGATGATCAAGAGCCTGTGAGAAAGATAAGTTTACTGAATCAATACCACATTTTTCATACATAATACAGGGAATGTTTTACATTTTACAGTGGAAAATCATATTTTTTGGAATTATAAAACAGCTCAAAATTAGAGCAGTCCATTACAAACTGATTGCTTCCGTATCTATCAAATACCACAGTACATTGTTTTCAATTCATGACTAAATGGTAAAAGTATTAGGAAAACTTTGACAAAGTATAATTTTTTAAAAGTTGGATTTAGTTTTTTTTAGATGAGCCAGTTTTTTCCTACTGCACGAATTAGTTTTAACTGTGACATTTATGAACCATTACACAGGGAATGTTGGGCCCTCTCATTGCCTATTAAGTAGGCATGTTGGAAAATACGTTTTATTGTACGAGTACATTATACATCGACATTTCTCTTTTTCCAATGGATATATGTATTTTTTCAATCA
Organism: Philornis downsi; assembly: GCA_019455685.1. NCBI lineage: Eukaryota > Metazoa > Arthropoda > Insecta > Diptera > Muscidae > Philornis > Philornis downsi. The sequence continues at coordinate 140,498 of JAHXMU010000507.1, forward strand.
GCGGGTTCAGTCCTGCTTACAGCCGTCCATCATTATTTGAACGGCAGTCGTCTCGATGTGTATGACGAGCACTTCGTGTAGTCAAGCAATCCAAAAGCCTGGTAAATGCTCCTCAAACTGTGACGTTCGGAATTATCGATAAACTGTATGTCCCGTTAAGTGAGTTTAAAAATAGAATATGTGAAAGCTTACTGAGTATGAGAAGCTCTCTCATATCCCATTCATGGAATGCAAGGGAATTTGATTTTTTCATAGTTATTTTTTTAGTATTAAAAAAACAGGACCACAATTAATGCAGTTCCTTACCGATTATATGAGTTTGGATAATTCAATTATGTCCAATTACCGAATAATTGGTAAAATTTTTAGAAAAATTTTGACAATTTTCTGTTCTTCAAGAAATAAGTTCAGTTATTGTATATGCAAAATTGAGATGGAATGAATGGAGTTATGAGACTACTTCAAGACTCAGTGCAACGATGTGGAAAAGGAACGTAGAAGAGCAAAGCTCTTGGAACTATTTTCTATATGACCTTACAAGTTTTAATTGATACGACTCTTACATCATTCAATTAATAAATTTTGTATTTTTACAACGATATTCCGAGGAACGGATTCGAGAGCTCTACGATATCTCTACCTTTGTAGATTAGTTAATTTCAATTAATTGCTGAAGTATTCAACTTAAACGCGGCCGTACAAGAAATTTTCAAGAAGGCTTCATAGATTGCATAAAGATAATTCACTACGAATGTTAGAAAAACTTAATAATCAGTTATCTCAGGCCGATAGTTTGTCAAATTTGTAACAAAAAAAAAAAAGGGGAACTTTTCAGTGTTTTAAACAGAGCACAAAATTCAGAAGTTATTACGCTACCTGCGGACCTCATGTAGTGTCTCCCTGAAGTTTAATGATTACAACGGTATGTCAAGGTATTAGTTTATGCAAAACCCGAACAATAAAGTACAACCACCGAAAAGGAAAAATTAAGTAATGGCTTGCCATCCGCCAAAAAAAAGACGGAAACTCAACCAGAGTTCGACATGTCATCAGCGCACTTTCGCTAACAATTATGCACATCAGCGTTCACATGAAGCATTAAGTCTTAGCCTTCCACAAACAACCCTTTTGATGGGCAAAAAAAGAAAAAATGGATGCAAACAGTACTTCTTTCATTCAGGTTGCACAGCTGTAATGTATGTGATATACGAAAACATCACAGGAATTTTAATTACGCCGGAAGTATGATCAAACCATGGTTGCCAACGAACTGAAGGAAACGCTGAAACAAACAATCCCTGATGCACCTTCTGTGCTCGTACTTGGAAAACTGCCAAAATAATACACGGAAGAGACAATGAGTTTGTTTTTTTTTTTTGCATCAGTGGAATTTCTCTCTTGGGTTTCGAGAAAAACTAAAATTCATTTTTCGTTTAGTCTTTGGGAAGAAGAAACTTTCATCATGGTAAGATACTCGTATTATTAACATATCTTAGCCTAAAGTGATGAAATTAGTGGTTGTCCTATGAGCACAAAAACAAGGGCAGCGTATACTAAATAAATGATTATTAATTTGCGAAAACTTGTCAAAGGATCTTCTTCGTATCCGTTTTTTTCTTCTTGGAAGGAGAACACAATCTTTGGGACTTTAATTAGTGCTTGAAGGTAGTTTTGTAATATCCGCTTTCAGCAAATGGAAGAGAGCAAAGAGTTCTATTTGTATGACGTGGCATTGAAGCGTAGGTAGACTACAAAATAAAAACATTAAAACTGCATAAATATTTGCATAACATCGCTGTTGTAAATCACAGTGAAGCTTCTTAATACCTAATATTTTACCAGATAGAAGCCGGGGATTGTAAATAGAATATATCGAGCCACCGATTCGGGATCGTCCCCTCATATATCTGTGGTCACAACCCGTAACAGCCTAACTCGAGTTACGACACAATTGAGTTATTATTGGCCAGAAGGTTCGAGTTCTTGATTGGATGACACCTGTTCCCGTCTATGGTGAATGAGATTGCTGGCAAAAAAATTCGGTTCAGGAGAAGCTTCGATTTCATGTAAAAGTAATGAATTCTTTCTACTACACCCCATATTAATTTTAGGGTTAAGCAAACCATCAATTGTAACTTTTTTCCTTGCTACGAGTGTTAAGTCTAGGGACAAAAGTATGTCTCTTTATCTATTTCATACTACACTGTTTTTGATTCAAGGAAAACGGAATATAATCCCACTATTTTTTTAATATAACGATTGTGTTGTGGATGATACTATGTAATGTTTGAAGTTCCTCGTTTGTTCATTTCTCCTATTTGTAAAATTTGAAAATTTTGTAGTCTGTCTGTACCGGCAGCAATTTTAAAGAGCCAAAATGCTTCGAGTTGATGTTATATGAAAAACTTGCCAAACAAATGAATTCGCTCAGAGTTTTTCATATGCATATACGAGTATCGTAACAAGTTCTAATAGAAATGGCGTTTTTGTTCATGGTAGGGTCTAAAAAGAGTTTACAAAAAAATTGAATTCTTTGTAGGTGTAGAAACTTGGGACCAGTATAGTTGGCTCTATGATTTGCTTTACATTCTTACTGAACTTCACTGACGTTCACATACAGCACTGAACTTTGCACTGTGTGAGTTAATAAGTATGATGTATGCCGACGTCTCGAGTTGATATCCAAGCGTTAAATGTCACATACGGCGACATTAATCTTTGTCGTTTGCCAGTTTGTCCGTCGCGATTTGTGTTTCTTTCATATGAGTTGGCTGGTTACCACCATGTATTTCCTTTCACACAGCTCAAGTAGGCCGATGCAGACGACAGTTCTTTTGACGTTTAAAGGCCAAAAATGTCTGCTGAAACAAGTTAGCGGATGGAGTGAAAAAAGTCCTGAGTTGTTACATGTACGAGTATTTTGGAAGGAAATCATTTTTCAAATTACAAACGATATAAAGATGTGCTCGCATGTGTGATAGGTTTAAAAGGATTGTGAAGTAAAATTTAACCTTGCAGTAAAGTTTAAATAAAAAATTTAACATTGCGGATTTTACGGACATGTTAAAAGGTTTATATATATATATTGGATGCATCTTGAGTAATCTACATGTAAAGGGGAAAATCAGTTCCGAATATTTTGCAAAATTTTTGGATATCTGATGTGAAAAATTGCAACACATAGAAGAAAGGCGATAGAGTCTATATGTTTAGAGAAAAAGCCTATATTAGAACCAACAAAGGCTTTCACGGGGCTGGTCATATAGCGGACGCAGTAACTCAAGTAAATCGCTAACGTTTTGAATGGGATAAAAATTCTGGTCGGGAAAAAGAAGGAGCAAGAAGACCTTCCATTGGTCATTACTTAATAGACATAAACTTTCTTTTTCTGCAAGGTTGTCATTACAGCAAGGTTTTCCACACTCCCTTTTACCCACTGGCATTCTTAAAGATCTTTGGAGAAGGCCTTTCAGAAGACATTCTAAACCAGGCCTGCAATGGATGACATTAGAGAGAGAATTTTTAGATACATTTTATTTTGTAAGTAAATGGCTTTTCAAAAAAAGCAACACAAACAGCATATTTAATGTAGCCTTATAATTTGAGAAAAATGTGTAATGTTTTTGATAAGAGATTAATCCAGGTTTAATCTCTGGCAGTGCTGTTGTGATGCAACTTAGTAGAGAGATAGTGAACTGTATATGGGATTGGTTTAGAGTTAATTAATTGAGGGCCAATTCTTACATGCCGGGCAGTAAGTTCTGGGCCAAAGAATCGGCGGTTTTAAAATAATTGCATAATTTCTCAGAGTTGAGAAATTATACGATTAAATTTAAGAGATTTAATATACGATATATAAAAAGAAGAAGAGAGGGAGAGAAAAATAATGCAAACGAATTAGAGTTAAGTCGATATATTTATTTCTAGAGATTGAGATGCTCACCGTGCGAGTTGTGTTGCAAAAGTGGTAAATTTTGAATCAGTAACTTTGCTGCTAATATTAGATTTTCTATTTTCCTTTTTTCATATTTTCTTCAGCTTACAATAATTCACAAAATCATTGGGATAATGATCGATAATAAGTTTGCACATTAGATTACTTAAATAAGAGCGATATCTTTTATAATATTTAAATTTCATATTTTCGGTAATTAATTCATTCATTTTTATAAAATTTAAAATTAATTCATTAAATTTAAAAGTAAGTATAAACTTGGAGGTTTATACAAAATGTTTATTTTAAAAATTATTTCCTTTTATTGATAGTTGCATGTTTTAACAATTAAGAAAATGATAAATAAATTCAATAAGTAAAAAAAAATTGCAATATAATCTCTTTCAAAGGCACTTTAAACGAAAGTAAGGGAGGGAAGAAATTTGGAGTTCCATAAATTTAAGTTTTTTTTGTTGTTGTCAGTAAAATCAATAAGAATACATTTAAGATTCATAACAATCATCTCCTTACACAAAAGCGAAATTCAATTGTATATCGGATATTTTAGAAGGCGAACAGGCCTAGAGGATCTACTAGAGCAAAGTTGAGTGCAACTACTATTGAACCAATGGAAAGGTTTACAAAAGTATTGTAACTATAATATAAATGTAACAGCCAAAAGTAAGTGTTTAGTGCACAGAGTATCTTTTCATCAATTGGCTTATTAGGTTGATTGAATGACGCCTGTCCGCTTGGCTGTCTGGCTGGCAATAACTCTCATAAATTGTTACTACACTTCTTGAAGCTTGCCAGAGATTGTTATTCTAACAGGCCGTGACCGGGAATTGTAAATGGGTCCAGCTCTTCCTGTGCCTCTCATACAAATTGACCGATTTTCTAAAATTTAGTCTTTTCCCGTAAATCCTAACTCGCAGACTACACGAAACTTAAACTTTCGCCAATAGCATTAATTTATAATATTTGGCAGAATTTGAAAAACTGACCGATTGACCAGGCTCTCTTTCGCAATTCCCATTTGAAAGGCAAATGTTACTGATATATTTTTATGTCCATATCTTTGAAACAGTCGGGCAAATCTCAGTCAAGCATGGCATATAACACGTATTTGAATAATTGGGAATGACCGATGACCGAAATGGGCCACATTGTTCAATCGACGTAGGTAACTCTTACCCAATAGATCGATTTGACAAAAGTATTATTTAGATGATATCTTATATTTGCTGATAATAAATTCAGTCAAATTTGATCAGCGCTGTGTGTTGTCCAACGTAGTGTCTTTAGAATGAAAATGAACTGAATTGTCATGCCTCTTCTAATACCCAAATTAGAAATTGCTCTACTTCAAAACTAGGTCCACATCATGACTACAAATTTACAACGCTTAGAGAAATAGATAAAAATCGAAGGAATAAACGCTCTTCTTCAGATATGTCCTACACAAATAACGGATTTTTATTCATGTCTTTGATATCATGAGATTGTTTAGCTTATTTTGGAGAATAAAAATTGACTGGATTACCGCGCCCTCCCTAGTTTCTCTCACTCAAATTACCTAGCTTAATCCAATACCATTCATACCATTCATTTACTTGAACTAAAACACATTTGTTTTTCAGATGCATCACTCTGTAAGCTATAATTTTACTTCGTTTACTATGCATTAATTAGATTTTTTCTTATAAAAATCTACTTACGTCTTTATGACGAATTTTCGGACACTCTGCAACGCATGAGGACTTTGGGGCGTTGATATGTAAGTCAGTTCATTTGACCGAAATTGCTGTACTGGTTCACAGAGTCCACGGGGGTTTTAGGCCTTATCCACGGTGTGCGACACACTGGGCATATTTCAATGCGATTACCAACGTTCCCTTGGGACAGCCAAGTGAAATTTGGACTATCTGGGAAAAGGGGCTGACAATTTTGGTACTACTTACTACTACTACTGCCTTCATTCCAGCCAGAAGATACCAAATGGATTATGCTAGTATGGAACATAATCCCCAATGGCAGAAGTGAGACCTATCTTACCACCTCTGCTATTCTATGGGTCTGTAGCACTCGGTTGCAATCCAAATCCACATTTGAGCACAAAGTCTCTACTAATGATTTTGGTACCAGCCACAACCGCATAGTGCTTTCATTAGGGGTCCTACACCAAATGGTCAGGCGGGAACTCAGTTACGGGGTCTCCTGATCCTCACGCTACCGCCCGGTTGCAGCCGCGTGGCAAAACTATCATTAGATCGAAAAATTCTACTGATTAGCAATCGATTATATGCTGGCAATGAAAACTCTAAACAGATTGACAGGATGGAACCTCCTCTCGAAAAACTCTACTGATTAGCCGTCGATTATATGCTGGCAATGGAAACTCTAAACAGATTGACAGGATGGAACCTCTGGCGTAGGCAATACTCTTGAATACGGTAGATTGTCATATAGACTTTAAACATTCGACTGAGGTACAATGGTCAGGGTACTCGACTGTTGCGCACATGATCGTAGGCTTGCGATCTGATGCAAGAATTGAATTATTTTTTGAGCTTCGATCGCCGCAATCTATCTGACAAACACTCCCAGTACTAGAGTAATGCACAAATCTGATAAAAGCTTCACAAACTGACTTTCGGAGTAGTCGTTAAACTGCAGGTTCTGTTTAGTGATTCTAGAAATAGAAAGACTATCGGCTCACTGAATGTGAAAAGTTCTATCGTGTCCCATTCTTGGCACAACAACAACTGACTTGTGCGTTATATATACGAGTATATCTTTGGAACTTCCAAAAAATTTTCAAAAATGTAGTTACCTTCTGGTATTCACTGACAATGAAATGCCACGACAACTTCTGCAAACAACTAATCTCGGCTTCGGACACATTAATAGTGTACTTAACCTCCGATCAACATAGAATTTCCAACTTTACTTACAGTTTTAATTGCATTTCACGAAAGTAATCGCAAGTATGGAGCCTTACCTGAAAAAAGGAAGAAGGTTTATAAAAATTTGGAAAATTTGAAATCTTTTTATAGCTAATATGAAATAAAACCAGTACAGAATTTTTTGGTCAGGTGAATTGATCTTCTTCACCCAATGTCATTCTTGATTGATGCAAAAGTGTAAACGTGTCAGAAGGAATGTGATCGGAAAATTTGTATGTATGGTGGCAATGTTGTCCATACATTAGCAGTACTAACATTCAACCAGACAGACGGGCATCGCTGAATCTACTTGAAAAGCCTTGACACTCATTTAATCTAGAGATATTTGACACTTTAAACACTCCTTCTGGAAGAGCCTTCATTGTTGTGGCTGCAAGTATAATCAAAATATAATTATCATAAACTAATCCAGCTTTAGGGCGTAATAAATGATGATGCATATTAAGCTTACTATGCTGCAACACTTTAGAAAACCCGTACACGTCATCGTCCGAAATTACTCCTTTCATCATATCACTCATAAAATTGTGTCTCCCTGTATGGCGAAATCCGGTAATTCTCAACGTGAAAACGATTAATATGAAATTTTCATCACTGATGGCACCCACCAGCCACAAAAACCATTAAAATCTTTTGTCCACGTTCACGTTAAATGAAGTTTTCTAACAAAAACTCTGTATTTTTGTTCTTGCAGCGACATCTACATTCATATGTTTCCATGATGAAACAGACGCATCCTTAATTTACCGTTCAACAAACTCCAACAAAACAATGACTCATAAAATAACAATTAACGTAAATGCATCATGTCAACTCTCTCGCTCGTTTACAAAACAACAACGGCTAAGTGGACTTAGTGCCTGCATATTTTAGAAGTTGTCTACAAGCCCGTAGTACGTAATAGTACGCTGGATAGCTGAAAACGCTGCTAATCGTTAAACCAACATATTACCTTTAAACAACAATGACGATGACAATAACACACATGGCAGTAGCCAAAAAACAAAGTTTTGAAAATTTTGAGCAAATATAGCATGTAAAGGACGGTAGCAAGCAGCGCACTCTTATGTATGATGAAGTGCGTTGTTAGCAGAGCGATAAAATCCCTAAATAGTTTTCATTTAGTCCATTTTACGCAGGGAGCAGAAAAAAACCGAACAAATATTTCCATTAACTCTTTAGGGGTCGGTAATTGTTCACTAAGAAAAAGCCAAAATTAATTTATTGACTAAATTAACACGGGGGATCAGAAGACATCACAGGATTAGCAGTATAATTGCCAATCATTTAGTAGAAAATTAATTACATTACTGGCAGAAAACTGAAAGATATTGGGTTGGCGAGAGATCGGTTTCGATTTTTTCACATAGATGGTGCTTTTGTTGTTTTTGATGCGCTGCCACCGCACAGCTTCAAGCTTCTATTAGTGATAGCATCTCAACCGTCCATTGACCGACCGTCGCTATATAGTTAGTACAGATGACTATCGTTCGCCTAATCGTAAATTCAAACCGGCATGCTGCCACCTTTCATTATTTGACCAGCGATCATCTCAATGTGTCTTTGGAACACTTGAAGTATTCGAGTAATCGACAAGTCTGGTAAATGCTTCTCAAACTATGGCGCTCGGAATGGTCGTTAAATTTTAGGTCCTGATGAGTGAGTTTTAAAATAGAATACGTGTAAAAGCTTTCTTATATTGTGCGAAGCTTTCTCATATCTTCTTAATGGGGTACAAGAGAATTTGTTTGTTTATTTTCGAAGCAAATGAGGATGATGATTGTTGAAGAAGTTGCAGAGAAGCTGAAGTGACGTAGGTGACAGGTGAAAACCATGCCAAACGGATTAGACAAGTCGAAAAAGCCGATATTTAGGTTCAGGACGAATTAAAGGGAATTCACTAAACAACAACGGATAGGTACTTGAGATTTATTGATCTAAAATTGTACCTTTTTAACGTGTTTTCGGAGGAGATGTAAAATGAATTCTTTACAATAATGACAACTTATAGAGATCCTGGTTTAAACAAGATGAACTCCCCGAACTTTGCCAAATGCTGAATCATACCAGCAAAAGAATATTTTTATCAATTTGGTGGAATTTTAAGGGATTGGCGTACTTTCAACTGTTCCCAAGGAACCAAACTATAAATTCTAAGATCAATTGTCAATTGTCTAACCTTAATAAAGCACTGAAAGAAAAAAACCGAATATGAATATCGCACAGCTGAAACTTTTTGCCACATCAAGGCGAAGCTTCGTATAAACTCACAAGAAATGTGGGAGCTTGGATGGAAGCTAATATTACTTTCACCTTATAGTCTGACACCTTTGGATTTAAATTTACTCTCCATTTTGCTAAGTTTTTTAACTGAAAATCATTCATTAAGTATGAGTACCTGAAAATCGTATTTTGTGGGAAGAAATGAGTCATTCTTTAAGTCTAAGATCAAAAAGTTGACCAAATGACGGCAGAAGATCAGAATATAATAATTATATCGCAGATTACAATTAACTATTTGAATAAAGAGACTGAAATTTACTTAGAGGAAAAAAAAACCGAAATTACTTTTCAGCCAACCCAACATTAATGCAGCGATCTCAAGTATTGATGTGGAGTTTTGGGAATACTTTTCCATCATCATCACTTATTTTATTGATATTTAGGTAAGTGAAACCGGTACAGAAATTTCAGTTAGGTGAACTGACTTACATACATATGCCTTCACTCAACATTCTTTTGCGTTGTTGGAGAAGTGTGACTGGTGTACGTATAAAAGTACTCTGAATGATAGTACTGCAAAAGAAGTACAATGTTAAACTGGCTGAAGTCCTTCATTTGGGAAATGTTACATTTCGAGTGTTACATTTTTGCGGTGTCAATTGGTTATCCTTCACCCTACCCCGTGTGGAGTTATAAAAATCGAAAGAATAACCACATCATTTTATAGAGTCTACTACGCAAACTATCTTTTTTAATCCATATGTGTATTTCTAAATTTATATCCTTCCTTCTATTGCATATAATTCTAAACAAAATTTTGTGAAAGAAAATTATCTGAACTATCATTCTCCTTAGGGTACCACACATATATATATTATGTGCGCAACTAAGTTCCCGCTGTTTGCCAATAGATGGCGCCAGCTTTAAGTGCTAGTCGATTCTGCCGTAACCTAAATGTCATAGGGCAAACTTAGGCATGTGGTAAACATACCGCCTCGAGACAAATAGTGATTTTCTTTCGACGTCATATTCTTTTGGTTGTGTGACTTGTGCCAAATAAATGTCACATGCGGGAAGCATTGATTTGCTTCTTTCAATCGAAGAAACCGTCGGACGAAGCTCATCGAGAGCTTTAAAACGTTTACGGAGATGCCGATTTAAGTGAAACAACGTGTCGAGATTGGGTCTGTCGCTTTAAAGAGTGTGATATTGAAGTTGTCGGCCGTTCGCGTGAAGAAAGACGAAAAACTTTTGCTTGATGGGGATCCGTGCCAAACGCAGGTAAAGCTTGCTTCAATGTTAGGAATTAGCCGTCAAGCCATTTCTAAGCTATTGCATATGCTGGGAATGATTCAAAAGTAAGGAACTTGAGTTTCTTATAAGTTGAAGCCAAGGGACGTTGAGCGTTGCTTTTTCGCCTGTGAGCAACTGTTTCAGGGACAAAAAGGGAAGGGATTTCTTCATCATATTGTAACGGGCGATGAAAAATGGATTTCTTATAGTAATCCAAAGAAAAGAAAGTCGTGGGGTTGGCCGGTCATGCTTTTACGTCGTCGCCTCGGCCGAATATTCTCGCTGTGAAGGTTATGCTATGTATTTGGTGGGATCAGGTTGGGGTTATTTATTACGAACTAATCGAAACTATTACTGGAGATTAGTATCGACTTTAATTAATGCGATTGAGCCGAGCTCTGTGCGAGAAATGCCCACGATTCGCGGAGAGGCACGAAAAAGTGGTTCTTCAGCATTACAACGGTCGGACTCACGTGGCCATCCCAATTAAAACCTACCTGGAAACACTGAAATGGCAAGTCTTACCCCATCCGCTATATTTTCCAGATATTGTGCCGTCCGATTATCACTTGTTCCCTTCGATGGCACACTGTCTGGCTGACCGGCATGCCGGTCTGCAGCGGCAGTTCCACCCATATGGCGACATCAAGGAATAGCTAGATTCGTGGATAGCCTCAAAAGGTGAACAGTTCCACCGTGGTGGAATTCTAGCTTTGCCAGAAAGATGGGAACAAGTAGTAACTAGCGGTGGGCAATACTTTCAATGATTCATTTGTAAGCAGAACATTTTCGACAAGACGTCCCCTTAAGGACATTGGACGAAGGTACTTGTAAGTCAGTTCACCTAACTAAAATTTGAGTATTGGATTTACTATTATTCAATAAAAGATTAAAAAGCTGATGTCTCCTTCGGTAGGCATTAATTATCACCATATTTTGGTTTTAATTAATGAACAAATTGAACATTTTTCAATGAAATATTCAAAATGTCACAATTACAAAGTTGAGCCGTTTTCAGTTACTTACAGGACGATATTCCGGCCCAGTGGGTGTATTAGAAACATCTTTTTATTAAACATTACATTATACAGGGTGGCGCAATAGAATGTGCATATTGCATATTGTTGGGTTGGCGGGCTCATGGAGTTTTAGTCGCTATGAATCAATTCGACGGGAAGCGTCGCGCATTTTGCGTGCGCGTATTTTACGAGAACTCTCGTTCATATATTGCTATTAGGCGACTATATTGTGCTGAATATGGACTACGGCGAATTAGTGAAGCTCCAAGTGCTAATTTAATTAAAATATGGGTAAAGCGTTTTGAAGAGACCGGTTCAACACAAGCAAATGGTCGCCCAAGAACATCTAGGACCGAAGACAATGTTGAGAGAGTTATGGAGTCAGTACGAGGAAATCCACAAGTGTCGACTCGCAAGAGATCGTCTGTCTTACAATTATCGCGACGAAGTTTGCAACGAATTTTAACATTGGATCTTAAACTGCATCCATATAAGCTGCAATTAACACCAGTATTGAAAGAGTCTGACTTCACAGCAAGGCTCGCATTTGATAATTAAATGCTTAATCGATTTTCCAATTTTGACAGTACCCTTTTCTCTGACGAGGCTCATTTCCTTATGAATGGGTTCGTAAACCGTCAAAATTGTCGTTACTGGAACAGTGAAAATCCCAAAATCAAACACCAGAAACCATTGCATAGTCCTAAAGTGACAGTATGGGCAACAATCTCTGGCAGAGGAATAATTGGTCCTTTTTTCTTCGAAAATGCGCGGTGCCAAAACGTTACGGTTAATACGGAACGCTATGTTGAGATTTTGGACGGATTTTTGGCTCCAGAAATTGAAAGTTCAAGAATAGCGAATTCCAGAACTTGGTTCCAATAAGATAGAGCTACCTGTCACACATCAAATGACTCCATGGCGGTGGTGTATATGAATTTAGTCTCTTTTCCACTTAATTGCACTAAATTTTAACATATTAAAAAATTTGGTAAATGACTGACTGGCATTTATCATTCTTAGTTCTTTAATTGAAAATGAACTGCATTGCCACGCCCCTTATGTACTACACATAGATATTAAACGATTTGAAAAAAAAAAAATAAATAAATAAATAAATAAATAAAATAAAGTAAAATTTGTGGTCCTTCTGTGATTTCAAAACGGCGGATTTCAGAAATTTTTAATTTCGGGGTCTTTCTTTCAATCATCACATTATGGAATCAACGCATTGGACATTTGGTGAAGATGTATGCAAGCCAGTTCATTTGACTGATAAATTTGAATTGGTAGCCTTCATGATCAGAACTGTGTTCTAGGGAAAAACTTTATTATTCGATGAAAAGGGAGTTTGGTTAGAATTATAGGACCTGATCTTATGGTCTGAGTGGAACTTAGAAAATTTTCTGATTGTTAGCTTTCTCAGTGAATTCACCTACAATTTCAATCGATTAAAAAACGAAACAATAGATGATTACACGATTTCTGTTGAAGGTAAATTATGATAATCTGCTTCAAGTTTTAATGATTGACTGACACAAAATCCACTTTTTTGTTGTGATAATGTTATAATGCGCATTTATTTTGTATTTGAACTTTTTCTATGCTTTAATACTGTAACAGCTCACAAATCCAACACACAAGCTAGATTGTATCCAACTTTCAATGGCTGTTAAGGACTGCGGTTATAATTCAAACAGCGTTTGGCTTGCTATTGCTCGTATTCCCATTGAGACCCTTTCATGGGTTAAGCAACAAACAAAGTAAAAGTTTTTTCGTTAACACCGCTATTACGCTGCCATATATAATGCCGTATTTTTTCTTTCCTTTTTTTTTGGTGGGAGTTTAAAAACAAAATAAATTGTTTACCAACTTAAACCAGGCAAGCAAAGTAAACAAAATAATCACATGTACGGATAACTCCAGATATGAGGGACTTTGTTTTTCACGCAACTCAAAAACTAAAAGGCAAACTTTTAGGGCCATTAATGTTTGAGTAGCTCTCATGGAAAGTAGCATGAACATAACGCGCGTTTGTGCAACAGAAAGTTGCGTAACAAAGTGTCGCTAAAGTTTTTCATTTTGTCGTTCTATTATGGTACTTAAAAACAACTTCGATTCCATGAATTTACCTTTCTCGCATTCCCCGGCTGTTAATGAATAAATAATAAAATTTCCCCAGCACAAAATAAGACCAAATGCCCGGGACACCCCAAGAGACCAAGAGGACCAAGGACTATCCGCAGGAATACACTGCAAAGTCTATCAAAGTTCTTAGAGGTAAAAAAGTAGGTATGCAATAATTATTTTGTTTATTGCCATTATTCAAAATCTAGCCAGGAAAAAAGCTAAAGGAAAATTCGAAGATAACGTAAATGGGATTATTAAAAGACTTTGTTTTCGAGGGTGAAATGCAGGCACAACAGTTCTGCAGAAGTATTAAGGGCATGATTGATGTCATTGTCTGTAGCTTAAGATTTAAATATTGATTGACGTGAATTTCAACAGAACAAAATAATGAAGACAATTATCGTTTGTTTCATAAAACTACGAAACACATATTAATAAATTATACTACAAAGTAATGTAAATAGAAGGTGACTACCTAATATCTGTTTTCCATTCTTAAAACCTTATAAAAGAATCGTCAGGTCATGACTTTTGTAACTCTAGCTTACAGGCTTAATTAAAAAGTAAAGGGGAACTAGCAAAGTTTCGCTTATTGTTCGGAGAGTGATACAATAATTAATACTTCATTTTCTGGGGATAAATAATCAGAAACATTTTATGTGTACATTCACCCAAAGAAACGAAATCATATGTCATCTGATACGGCAACTGAAATACGAAAATTTCGGTTAAGTTAACTGACTTACATATATCTTCACATAACTTTCTTTTGACATGGCGAATACGAGGTGTGTTCAAAAAATAAGGCGAATTTTCAAATTTCGAGGGCTACGTACTTTCGATTTTCGATTACACTCGTCTCGAAGATATGTTGACGGTTTTATCCATGCTGTTTAGTTTGTTTGTGAGAGGCATAAATAAGACATGTGTTTTGCGTGTTCCACAATTTTCTGCTATCGAAAAAAATGAATCTAAGAAGTTGCATCAAAATTTGACCTGAGATATTGACAGTGGCATAAGGTGAGGGTACTTTGAGTCAAAAAAATGTTTACAAGTGGTACAAGCATTTCATAGAAGATCGAGAAGATGTGAGTGACGACGCCTGCTCTGGACGCCCCAGCACATCAACAACCGATGAAAATGTTGAGAAAGTAAAGAAAATTGTTATGGAGAATCGTCGGATTACAATTAGAAAAATTGCTGAGGATGTCTGCATATCGGTTGGCTCATGCCATGCGATGTTTTCGGAAATTTTGAATTTGCAAAATTGCTGAATTTTGACCAAAAACAACGTCACATGAGCATCGCTTAGGAATTGTTGAATGACGTCAACAATGGTTCAGATTTGCTTAAAATGGTCATAACTGGTAACGAATCATGGGTATATGGTTATGACATCGAAACCAAAGCCCAAGTGTCCCAATGAAAGAGTCCAGGAGAGCCAAGATCAAAAACAAAAAAAAAAAAAAAACACGTCAAGTTCGATCAAATGTCAAGGTTCTGCTCACAGTTTTCTTCGATTACCATGACGTAGTGCATCAGGAGGTCTTCTCAAAAGACAAAGAGTATTACCTTGAAGTTATGCGCTGTTTACGTGCAGCAATACGAAAAAAACGTCCGGAATAGTGGAAAAAGAATTCATGGCTTTTGCGTCATGATAATGCACCTGCTCACTCATCTTTGCTTGTGAGAGATTATTTGACAAAAACAACACCGTTATCATGCCTCAGCCACCGTATTCATCAGATTTACTACGACTTTTTCCTGTTCCCAAGTTTGGAACGATTGAGGAGCAAAAACCGAATCGCCGAACACGCAAAACACTAAACAAGCAAACAAAACATGGTATATGAAAAAACCGTCAACATGTCTTCGAGACGAAAATACCAACATAAAAAAAAGTAATTATCGAATGTGCGTAGCCCGCGAAATTTGAAAATTCGGCTTATTTTATGAAAGTGTGAGGCGTGCTACTGATAGGTCTAGTAATTCGCTAGATTCTTGTCAACAAATGCTTTAGAAAAATTGGCTAAAAGTAGGTAATTTTTTCAAGAGGATGGATAAATAGCGGGGTGGTACAGTTGATTTTTTTACTCTTTTTAACTGCATTTTTACGGGAGAATTACATTTTACTAAATGTTTCAATTTGGATGAGAAGTAACCGAATAGATAGGGCATTGCAGTTAATTTTCATTTAATTGTAAGACGTAGGCCAAAAGTAGCTGAATTTCGACGCAACTGTTCGCAGATATGAAGCCTTTTCGCAGCTCACGTAATGATTGACAAATTTTGCGAAATGCATTCTTTCCCCGTAACTCCTACCTCGTAGACTGTTATAATCTAATTTTTTGTCCATTATAGTGCTTTATAGTGTCTGGCAAAATTGAATAAAGATCGGTCCAGTAGTCACGCCGCTTCTGGTACCTCCAACTCAAATTGGCAGTCTGAAATTGGTTATCAAAAATTCAGTTATTTCCCTATAACTCTTACTTACCTTGCAGTAAACTAAATTATTGTACATTGTATTGATTTGTAATGCTTAGTAAAATTTGAAATGACCGACCGGTTAGGCGCGCACCTTCTGGCATCTCCCAGAAAAATGAATGAAAAATGATTGATTACAGGAAAATGATAATTTGTTGAAATATTTTCTTATATTTGTAATTTTGTTATAAATTGACGGTGCTTTTTACTTCGTCGTACTGTTACATACGAGTTAATTAAATAGAGTTATTATAAATCCAGGCCATAAAACAGTTCTCAAGTGGACAGACACAAAGATGGACACGTGTACAGTTACACCCAAAATATATAGTTTTATATCGGCAAGAGTGATTACAAAATTGCCTACATCATCGTATCCTAGGCAGGCCAATCAAAATTACCCGATATCATACTGATGCTCCCATATAGTATTGAGATCCTATTGCTCCTGGGCACGCGGGTTAGATGCCAAATAGGACGGACATTATACCACATTTATAAACTTATCTCAAGGGCTTAGGTATTTTGCCATGCTTTTCCAATACGTCATATCAAGATTTGGAAGTATTTCAAAAGTGTTGTCCTTCTGCGTCGCCCATCGGGTTCGTTGTCGAAAACGTTTTTCTTCATGGATTTCGAGTTCATCTGCACAACATGACTCAATCAACGCAATCGCTGCAGTTTGACGTACTTACACCACATCGATATCGATTAATAATTCATATAGCAAAGAATTCATAAACCAATTCATCCATCGCTCCAAAACTAAAGTTCTCATAGCATCGCAAGAAAGTAGACCAGTTGTTCGTCGAAAGAAATAACTTTGTTTTGTCCTCGTTTACTACTAGACCCTAATTGGTCTAAAATTACATTAATTTTACAGAAATTTCAGTTAGGTGAACTGACTTACACTTACGTTAACACAGAGTCCTTGTGCGTTGATGCACATGATGTTCGCCGTTTAGAGTAGAAATAAATGTAATCGAGTTTACGGGTTTAACAGCAAGAGGCAAATTTCGTTAACACAAGAAATGGCAACACCCACAGTTAAGGTACGGCCGTATTAAGTTTTTGAAAAAACAAAAATTTAAAAGAAAATTGATCGATGATTCTGTCAGGCCATAGATTTAACTGAACCTTTCTCTTGTCTTGGTGAAATGGCAGCATTTAATTCCTTCAGATTGCTCAAATCAAATAAAATACGGTAATGCTTACTGAAGTGACAATGCAACCCAGAAGAAACCTTCCTGCTGAACAAAATCTTGGTCGAAAGCAACGGATCATCTGCTAGACCTCAAAGAATATAATGAAACGATTCCGAAAACAGGACCGTGTCAATTCTTGCGTATGTTGTATTTTTTATGCTTTTAACCCAAAGTTAAACGGTGCCAAATCATTTAATCATCATTATTGAGAGCTCGTCTACCTACATTCGCTATAATTTTTCCAATGCGTAGTGAATGTGGTTCATTGGAGTGACAATTATCGTAGTAAAGCTGAATAATTGGAGACGCGATGGTTGGTATATGCAACTACCGTTTGCATAATTACGGGTTCAATCCCACTTACATCCACCTATTATTATTTTAACAGCGGTCACCTCGATGTGTCTGACGAAAATTTCGAGTGGTCGACAAATTTGATAAATGCTTCTCAAACTGTAACGTTCGGAATCGTCGTTAAACTGTAGCTCCCATTGAGTGAGTAAAAAAATTGAATGCGTGTAAGATCACTAAATGTGAGAATCTATCCCATATCTCATTCATGAGATGCAAGAGTATTTGTCTTGTCTTGTTGTTTCCTTTAATTACGTTAACGTTTCAAAAAGTCGTCTGGCTTCAATTCTTAGATATGTTGAGTCTCTTATGATTTTAAAATAAGCTCATGCTGTATGAGCTATATACCGACATCGACGTGGTTAAACGTATTAATATACAGCGTTTGCATTGGCTGGGTCATGTTGTGCAGATGGACCCAAATGCTCCGGCACGAAAAGTTTTCGACAACGAACTCGATGGATGGTGCAGAAGAGGGCGACCAAAACTCTGTTAGAAAGAATAGGCTTTTGGAGGAGAAGCGCAGAAGTTTTCGACAACGAACTTGATGGACTGCGCAGGAGAGGACAACCAAAACTCTGTTAAAAAGACCAGGCTTTTGAAGTACTATCGAAACTTGGTGTGACGAAATGGAGGAGAAGTGCCGAAGATCGAAGCGTTAGGAATTATTTTCTGCGGACAGCGTATAATAGATAAGATATGTATATTCCAGTCGTTACCTAAGAAAAAGAAGAATCGGCGACGAGTCGATTTGTCACCGTTGTTGCGTATACTCCCAGCTACCTCTGCTATAGTTTGTAGAATGCTGCTGAATGTGGCCTATTTGGGTGCACGAAAAACGAGGATTTTCGTTGTAAAGCTGAATAATTTGAAATAAATCTGAAATAAGGCCGAATAAACTGAAATGCCAAATAAGATAGAACAAAATTAACATGAAAGGTTCAGATTTTGATCTGCCGTTTAATGCCTACTGAAGAAGAAGGAAGAAGAACCTTCATTTGAATTACTCTTTATAAACTTTGAATTGGTCTAAATCTTGTGGACCCAGACGACCCTTGTGCTTTTATTTGCTATCTTTTTTAATGCGAATTACTGAACCATCGTTGGGCTTTAATACAATTTCTACTGGCCCTGTCGGCATATCATCTGTTGTCTCTTTAATAAAGTTTAACGTTCACAATTCTAGGCAGATTGAGCCATAACTTGAATCCTGAATCCATCTAATGTATTCAAATATGTTGAGATATATTTTTTTTTCAATCCTTTACGTAAATTTCACAGCTAACTTTAAAGAAATTCTTAAACATTCTTATCATTAATTTAAGTAAAACATTTAATTTTAATTACAATTATTTTCGACTTTAAAACTTTTTGGTATTTATGTTTTTGCTACGGACAACACAGACTTGACCAAGTTGTTTCAGATGGTTTTTCGTATGTGGTCATACTGTCACTATGGAGTCCTTCTTTGGTACTTTCTTTTGAGTTTTTTTATTTCTGCCTTAATAATCAACAACTGGAATGTTTTTAAAGTTTTTGTTCATGAGGTTTTCTTCAAAGAAATTTTCTTTTCGCCAGGGACTCCAGCAAACGACAGTAACCACGAGGATGTGAATGAGGTCCTGTGAACATACCATAAGACATAACATATTGTTGTTGCCAACATTGGCAAAATAGCAAAGGACTAAAGTAGTAGTAGTAGTGCAGAAGAGAAACATAACAGAGAATAAATACAGTACAACAACATAATGACAAATAAAAACAACAAAGTTGTCAACAAAAGTTTTCTAAGGGTAACGGACACTAAGTGAAAGCATGGGTGGGTCAAAGGACGAGGGCATCGCAACTAAAAACACAAAAAAAAATTCTTTGCAAAACAAAAGGGGCCAGAACCGTTTTTAATGAACCCCTAAAGTTAAAAAGTTCGACACAAAGAAAAACCTTTGGCATTCACTTTTCAGCTAAAGTCTGCAACTTGAAGCAAACAATGGCAGCAACAACAAGTTAATAAAATATTTAAAGATAATTTTCTTAAATAAAACGAAAACAACTACAGTAACAAATCCGATATTACTACACTGAACCTTTTTTCAATGACATGCGATGTCGCCAAGCTTCGGTTGCTGTGTCGCCAACCACCGTCTCCATTCCATAGCTAGAAAGGATTAGGTGCATACGTAACTATTCACTAAATGCTGAAACAATTATGTCATCAAATATGCAAGGTACAATTTAGGTAATTACCTGTTTTTTTTTTGCCAACTCACAAACTATGTTCAGCCGTTGAAGTTCAAGTTTACGTACATCAAATTGGCTTTCTCTTACCACGAAAGATTGGTAAATAATTGACCAATTTTGAGGGTGAATGAATGCATTTAATCGATAATTTTATATAGAAATAAGCGAATTCTCCGCGCCACATAAAGCTATGCAGACAGTGTAAATCTTTCGCCATCGCGAGTGGAAAGTTTTCATCAGGAGGACTCAGCAATGAGGACGATGTTGTAAATTACATTTTGTATTTGTATTTGTATATATTGTCCAAATTACATAATGTGTGGCAGCACTCAGTAGATGCTATAAGACATCAGTGTTGGCGGTGCATCTGGCTACGTAAGAACGGTTATATGAAACACTACGATGTTTCGGCATTTACAGCAAAGGGGGGATTAAAAACGCTTTGTAAGTTTTTCGATTATGAGGATCACTGCTATTTTAATACACATCTGCTTACTTAGAAGGCACTTAAAATCATAACGTCTAATAATAGCGAGAGTTTAGAAGAGAATTCAAATTACTTGTGATTTTTACACTCATTCACCAATTTTTAAAACAGGTTCTATTACTCACTCATTTACAATAAATATTGTTTCATAATAGATAACGTACGCTGCTACACAGCCCATAAGGTGGGATAAACATTCTATTATAATTATATAACCAATTTCTTTGCTGGACAAGATTTGATGCGCAGTGTCTCAACTATTTGCTCAATTTTCATGGAATCAGTTTCAGTTCTTAATGTGGCGATATCAAAATTTTATGAAACTCGGTTCATGGTCGTTACATCGTTCTTTTTTACAAAGAGCGATAGCCCGTCGCCTATTTTCTTCACATGCGATTCGCATCTTTTCTACAGGGTGTTGGCGGTTTAAATATTCAATTAAAAAAAAAAAAAACTACGAAACATAAAAAAAATATATTTGTATTTTTAAAAAGTAGAAGCATGGGAATTTTTAAGACTTAAAAATAATGTTGTCCAAAAGGCTTCCCTCGGCTGCTTGACACTCTTGGAACCGAAGTTGCAAATTTTGGAAAACTCGTTGAAAAGTTGTTCTCGGTATTTTGTTACTTTCCTGAATAATGTTTCTCTCCAACTGCTCTAAATTTTTCGGATTATTCTCACAGACTACCGATTTGAGGTAGCCCCATAGAAAATAATCGCATGGAGAGAGATCGGGGCTACGTCGGGGCCATTCAATATCCCCCCTTTTCGAAATGAGTTTTCCAGGAAAAACATTTTTCAACAGCTCTATGGATACCCTAGCCGTATGACATGTGGCCCCATCCTGTTGAAACCACATCCTCGAGGTATTGCCTTGAAGTTCTTGCAAAGCTGGCACCAAAAAGTCTGCTAGCATGTTGCAATAATTGTTCGTTCTAACCGTCGTGAACTGAAACAGGAACACGCTCCACAATGTCGGCTGATCTTGCAGAAACTGGGCGACCACGAACCGTAATTGGTACTGTTGAGCCGGTTGTTTCGAACATTCTGATCCATTTTCGTATCACATTGGCGCTTGGAACTTAAATCGTTTCGTAATACGCTCGGACACAAAATACACGCTGCACACCCGTGTACGGCTCCATGGCGACTAAATTTCCAGGAAGCGGCGCAGCGAACAACATATCCCCCCGCCACCCCGCGCCGCGCGTTACCGAGAAATTGAAGAATATGGCCCACCCTGTATAATATGCATTAAATCTATTATTTTTCCGTTAAGTGTATTGTCATATGTAGCTCGCGGGGTGTAAGTGCAATTGGATTATGCTAGATGGCGTTAGAAAGACTGGCTTAGCCTTTGTTTGAGCACGCGTTGTCTGCTTGGCTTGGCGTTCTTTGAGATCGCGTCAAAAGTGGCCTTCAACAAAGTGAAAATACACTATATTTTACAGTTGCGAGTACAAGTCGAAAACGCAAACCAGGTAGTTGAAAATGTAAATACTAAATAATGTTTATGGTTTTGATATTGCAATAGTCAATCAGGCACAATTTTGGTTTTGTCGTTTCCATTCTGGTAATTTTGGTGATCCACCCCAAACGGTGGCCAAGCCAGGAAAGACGATTAGATTAGTTGCCTGCCCGTTGATTCTTTGTAGTCGCTATATTGTAAAATGTTGTTTCTGATTTGATCAAAACATTAAAGTTTCTTATTTGCTTCTTAAAGAATGTCAACATTTAGTAAATGTTAAAAAATGCATTGTTCTGCCAGAAATGAAAGCTAATTTTAAAGAGTTACCTTAAGTAGTCATTAAGATATTTTTATTGTTCTTCCGTTGAACATTTTTCTTTTAATTATCTGTCGCAAAATTTGCAGCCATATCCCACCCCAAATTACAGTCCCTTCCCTCTTTTTGCTTACATTATCTTATTGTCTTGTGTTATCTTATTGTCACACTTTGCACAGTTCAAACTTTGCTAAATAGACAATATTTCCGTTCTATTTTGCAGTACTTATTGTGAAACAAAATTCATTTTGCATTAAGATTTGCATTTTCATTCATTTATTGAGATTTATGACATCCGCCAGTTTCTATGTTGTTGTCTACAAATATCGCTTGAAGGACAATACACAAAATTATACTTATACACCATTATCACTCCCTCAAATCAATGGATGGGTGATTAAATAAGAATGCAGAATTACTGTAGACAGTGATAAGAATTGAAATGACTTACAACATCCTGGAAAAGGTGAAAATGTTGGCGATTGTAGTCAGCAGGAAGTGTAGAGAAAACGACATTTTAGTTAAGGCACAGCAAGGGATAACGACGAAATGATAAAGGTAGTCCCTTAAATTTAATAATGTCTCTGCACAGGAGCACGGTTGTTTGCTGTTGTCATTAAAATTATTTTTATATATATTTTTTTGGAAGAAAATAATATTATTGACTCCTTTTTCCTAAATTAAGGAAAGTATTTGACTTTGTGAAATGCGAATCTTTGTGAATTCATTTATGCCCTAAGATATTTTTTCCCAACTCCCCCATTGGTAATAAGTATTGTTCTATTATTTTTTAATATTGCAAGGTTCCAAGTCTCGTCAGGAATTAGAGTCTTTTATGCTGAATAATAATAACGCTTTTATAATGTTACACCCGAGGAAATTTTTCGGTAAATTATATTTGTTGCCTTTGTAAAGAAGTTCAGAAACAAATTCAAAGTGGTTATTCCCTTTTGGATTGTATAAAAAGCAGTTTCAGAAAACTGCTTTTGGTTTTTTAACTTTTTTTTTATGAGAAACACAATGAAAGTTCTCATTTTTTTAAATCTTTCTCGTCAGCATCTTTCTTTTTTTTTTATTTCTACTTGATTTAAATTTATTCTACGTGCGTTTTAAATATTTTAACTCGAAACCGTGGTTAAACTCATTAGTAATACATTCTCCTATACAGAGTAAGAAATGTTTCTACGTTGTAATTTTTTAATGTAAAACCTGTATAGAAATTTCAGTCAGCTGAGCTGACTTATGCATAACTTCACCCAAAGATCTTTGCCTTGGGGTAAAAGTGAGAGTGTTAGGGGATGGGTGGCTTTTAACAAAAATACTTCGAATTAAAACGCTGTAAAAGAAGCAGAAATATACGATTCTAAAGTTATCCGGTTAAAAATTATACATGGACTAACGTCTTCTGCGAAGTTGACAAATTTCTACGTATGGAACCATAAGGGGTGGAGTAATGCAGTTCATATTCATCCTCCGATTTGAGTTCGCCATATACGTGATGTGTGGTATAGTAAATTTATGGTAAATTTAGTGTAAATGAATATAAGATATGCATCTGGTAATATGTGGGTTAAATTAACTAATTTGTTAGTGAATTACCAAAGAGAGAGTGGCTGTCACACCGATTTTTTTTTTTAATTTTACCAGGTTTTGTTGTAGCATTACAAAAAAATAAAAATATAATATACTGCAGTCTACAAATTTGGCGATTATAGTAGAAAAATTACATTTTGAATAATCGGCAAATTTGCACAGGATCAGGAGAAAGGATCTGCCAATGCTCTCAGAATTTAACCCACCAAAAGCATAAGGCGTGCTATATTCGTCTGTATTCAACACAATTATTTTGAAGTAATCAAGTTAAGAGTATTGCGTAAATCTTTCCGTAAATCTTTATGAGCAATATTATGCTAGATCGTAGTCGCCGATTTTAGATCCATCATTTGTGGCATTTGGCCGGTTTTCCAAAGTTTAATTTTCGTTTATAACTTTTGACTACAGCAAACTGAATTTTTGTCCCTGTATTGTTTTAAAGAATATCGTATAGTGTCTGAGAAAAAGGATGCTGCATACCGGGCAACGCTGCAGCCAATTGTAATGCGTGCAGTTAGGGAATGCCACAAGGAGCAGAGAAGAGAGGCACGCCAACTCTTTAGGCGGAAGAACCGGTTGTAGAAAGAGCGTGAGAGAGAGAGAAAATAGAAAGGTAAAGGGATAGAGATGAAGCCTGAAAATTCTACCAAAAGGTAAGAAGTACAGGGTATGGAACAGGGCTCCCCTCCTGTAAGGACAACGAGCGAAATCTGGCCACAGATGCGCAAAATGTACTGCTACTATGGAGAGAGCATTTTTAGCTCTTAGTTCCGGATGGTGAGAAAATCACCCCAATTATCGACGATGGCATAAATTGCCCAGCTTCTAGCCAAACAACAGCAGTATTGCGGCTTAAGAACAACAAAGCTGCGGGCTTTGTTGCTGCAGCTGCTGATGGCCTGCCAGCAGAGCTATTTAAAACTAGTGGCGGTGAGCTGATAAACAGCCTGCATCAGCTCCTAGATACGATTTGGCTTCAGGAAAAAATGCCCGATGATTGGCATTTGAGTGTACTGTGCCCTGTGTTTAAAAAAGGCGATCCAAATGTTTGTAAAAACTATCGCGGTATCAGTCTTTTACTCATCGCTTATAAGGTCCAGTCGAGTGTGATATGTGAAAGACTGAAGCCGATTCTAACTGACCTGATTGAACCTTATCAGTGTGGCTTTAGACCTGGTAAATCAACAACTGACTGGATATTTACACTACGACAAATTCTGGAGAAGACCCAAGAAAAACAGATCGACACGTACCATCTTTTCGTCGATTATAAAACTGCCATCGATAGCCCGATACGGCAAAAACTATATGAGGCCATGTCTGAGTTTGGAATTCCTACGAAGCTTACACGTCTTTGTAAGATGACGCTGGCTGACACGAAGTCTTCTGTAAAGATAGGCAAAGATCTTAGCGAGCTCTTTTACACCGAACGAGGATTTAGGCAGAGCGACAGTCTATCGTTCGACCTCTTTAACATACTGTTAGGGATGATTATTAGGAAAGCTGCAGTTAACACGTCTGGTACCATCTTTAATAAAAGCCATATGTTACTCGCATATGCAGATGACATAGACATTATTGGCCGAAAACTGCGAGATGCTACTGCAGCCTTCTCAAGCATCAAGAAGGAAGCAGCGAAAATGGATCTAATGGTAAATGAGGACAAAACAAGGTTATTGGTTTCAACGAACAAAGAGTGTACTCCTTTGGGACGCTGTGTGAATATTGGTAACTACATATATAATTTTGAAGTGGTGGAAGAATTCATCTACCTCGATTCCGCTGTAAACAAAACGAATGATGTCAGCATGGAGATAAAGAGGAGAGTATTGCTTGCTAGCAAATGTTTTTATGAGTTAAGCAAGCGATTCATAAAGCCCTCTCTCTGGATTATGATGCAAACGAATAAATCAGTAATGGTGGTTTTCGAGAAGAAAATACTCCCGAAAATATATACACCCATCATCGTTAATGGAGAGTATCGGCGTCTCATGAACAATGAGCTGAACGATCTATATGCCGACATCGGCCTGGTCAAACGCATTAATATGCAGCGATTGCGTTGGCTGAGTCTTATGCGAATGGCATGGAAAGTTTTTGACAACGAACTCGATGGACGGCGTAGAAGAGGATGACCAAAACTCCATTGGAAGGACCAGGTTTATGAAATACTATCGAAACTTGGTGTGACGAATTGGAGGAGAAGCGCAGAAGATCAAAGCGTTTGGAATTATTTTATAATGGCGGCCTATAATAGATAAGGACGTCTATTCCAGTTGCCACATAAATTGTTTTAATTTTTTTTAAACATTTCGAAAGAACAACGATTATGTCTTTCTGGTTCCACACATAAAAATAGATAATTTAAGGTAAATGTTCTTAGTATCACATAGATCATGCAGTAGTACAGAATTCAGTCAAGACGTAGTTCTGAAGGTGAAAAAGAAGGGCATTGCAAGACCTTTTCTGGGACGTCCATCACAAATGACCGATTTGGCCAATATGTTCTTAGGTTTGTACATTATATTTCAAATTTAATCAAACCTGATACACGCTAAGCATTAGTTCAAATAAGTTCTGAAAAAGAGAGTGGACAGCATTTTTACGCCCGTTCTAATACCTCTCATGCAAAATAATCGATTTTGCGAATTAGTTAAATCTTTCCTCTGTATTTTTTAATTAACGGACGGCACTTTTTAAATTTTTCCCAATTTAATAGGCTGATAGTTCACTGTAAAATTTGAGAAACTCGATCAATTGACACACCCCTTTTGGTAGCTCTTATACAAATTGACCGATTTACAAAAATTTCATTTTTCCACTGTAACTCTTAATTTTCAGAATGTAGTTACTTACATTTTTTTTTTTTCAAATATACTGCATTACAAAGCGAAGGTTAGGTTAGATTAGGTCGGTGTGGCAGACTTACTTAGACTGTATAGTCCATTGTGATACCACGGAAACTAGAGATATGGATGTGCCTAGTTTCTCCCGTTCAACCATCTTGAGCGCTTCAAGAAGTTCTTAAGTCGGACAATATCTATATCATCCAAATCTCCTAGGTCCCTAAAGAAATAATAGCCCAATATTGATCCCTGCTCTTCGTCAGGGCGGGGCAGTTGCCGCGAAGGTGTTCTATAAGCTCCTTCTCCTCTTCATCCCTACAGCTCCTGCAGAAGTTACTCGTCGCAACCTTCAGTCTCACTGCATGTCTTCCAATCAGACAAGACGTCGGGTCTTGATAGCGACAGGAGTTTGTGTGAACGCTTCAGATCTAGGCGAGGCCACATCTGTCTGGATTGATTACCGCCTCGGACAGTCGCCCACATACCATTTGCTGCTAAATATGCTCTATGTCGCAGTAGAAGCTTGCAAGTGGCTAGACGCACTCCCACGGTCTCCACGTCGGGTGGAGTCCGTAAGATCCCTAGTCTCGCCTGTTCGTCTGCCCTGCAGTTCCCTGGTATGTTCATGTGGCCCGGTACCCACAAAAGGTGAATGTTGAAATGCTGTGCCATCCCGTGAAGAGATCTGCGGCAGTTCAGGGCTGATGTTGAGTTCAGGTAGGCAGAATCCAGGAATTCAATGGCAGCTTGACTGTCAGAGAATATGTTAGTCTCCACCGTGGTGAGGACGTTATACCTCAGCTAGGACACTTCCTTAATGATCAAAATTTGGGCCTGATAAACAGCGAAGGTCAAATTTAAAAAAATTCTGCACATATTGCTAATTTAGGCTATATGTTCTTGGATTCATATCTTTGATTTAATAACACTGAATTCAGTGTTATTTAGCAAACATCTGGAATTTAGTAAACTTAGTTCTTCGAACGAGAAGGGATTGCATTGGCATATCCCCAATGTCGTCATACATACAAACTCAACAATTTAAGAAAGACAATGACCTTGCTATAATTTCTAAGCGGGCACTTAGCAGGTTGCAGTTTTGCTCATTTTATTGTCTTTTAGATCGGAATAGTTTTTAGTGAAAACTTTGCGGATTACTACGTCGTTTTGGCATGCCCCACACATTTCCCTAAAATCAAAAGAGCTTCAGGAGAAAATACGTGAAAATCAGTTCATCTGACTGAAATTTCTTTACTAGTTTACTATGCGTCGGTAGAGGACAAAAAGTTACATTCTCCCACAGTCAGCATCACTAGCACGGTTTGACGTAAAAGGCCTTTTTAATTGCCGGTCATCAGTCAAGAATATTGTGAAAAAAATTCAAAATTGTAGTTTTAACAGTTCATTTTCTTTGCGTGTTGTTATTTTATGCGTAATGCAAATAGTCCTTTTCTATTGATAATAAAGTAAGATGTTGTTGAAGACATGAGTGAGGAATGAAAAAACAATTGCATTGCAATATGACGGCATTGATAAAATGAACATCATTAGTAAACTTGAAAAGCTCCAAAGCAATGGATGTAAACGTTAAGCAAACAATAGCTGAAATCAAACAATCGCAAGGAATAGTAGAAACTCGATTCTAAAAGAAAAAGGCTGAAAACTGTTGTCCGCTACGAGGACTATCGCAAACAATAGCAACGTAGTAAGTAAAGAAAAATAATTTTGTAAACAATAATAATACGCTCCCCTTCCTTAAAATAAAAGACTGAATTACGCATTATGCTCTGGCTGATGCGGACTGAAGAATCATGGTATGATAAGTTATTATGTAATTGTTCTGAAAACTTATTATTTACCAGACAAGAAAATAAATAACAGTCTTTTATTTTTCTTTCCTCTAGATCGTTGACTAGAGCCTTGCGTATGCAAATGACACCGAAATAGGTTTGTATAATAACTTTACGTGCAAAGAACGAATTTGCAGACCTTACTATGAAGGGAATCAACTAATTTATGATAGTTTTCACGTCGACTATTGAAATTGAAACTGTTTGTAAAATTATGAAGGTTAACCAGTACAAAAATTGCAGTCTGGTATATACCTTCGTCTAGCGCCATTTTGCGTTAGTTCAAAAGCGTGAGGGTGCCAAAAAGGGCGTATTTTAAGGTTAAGTTCCCATAAAAAACACTTTATCTTTTGGATAAAACTGTAAGAAATATATTACAACCTTCTGGACTCCGCCGCTAAGAAACTAAAGGGGATTGTTAATTTTTTCCTAAATCGGTCAATTTGTATGCGTGGAACCCTAAAAGGCGTGGCAATGTACTTCAATTTCAACAAATTTATTGAATGCCTGATGCTTGGTAAATTATACTGAATTTATTGCGACTGAATGAAAGACATGAATCTGGGAATATATGAATGAAAATAGGTCATTTTGTACTTAAGTCACCAAAAGAAGTCAACGTTTTCAAATTTTATCAAATATTAAAATGCAACACTAACAGGAATTGCAGTGGAGTAATTGCGTTTCGGTCTGATATTGACTTCTCACCTAATGCATGATGTGCACCAAATGTGGTTGAATGTAGCATAATCGCTTCAAAAGAAAGAATGAACTTAAGGCAAGTAAAGAAATTTTAGTCAGACGAACTGACTTAAAAACGTGTTCATCCAAATTCCGAAGTAAAAAACTGGGTTCCTATCAATGTAATCGTGTAAAGTATTGTCAAAATAATTCCATTATTTTCCAATTGCTGGATATAATAATCTATATTTCGCGTTGTGTAAACTCGATCAGATTGCGATAGATGGCGTTAGAAAGATAAGATTTCGAACTTAAGAAACTAAGAAACAGTTTTGTAATTGCTTGATCCAGTATTGTTTGAGCGCGCATCAAAAATAGGCGCAAGCGTAGAGAAATTACTTCGTATTTTGAAATTTTTCTTCGATAAAAGGAGAAAACTGGAATTGCAAAAAGTGTTTATAGTACTGATACCGTAACTGCCAATTATGCTCAACTTTGATTTCGTGGACTCCGTTCCGGTAGTTTTGATGTCGGAAATGCATTTGGAATATCAGTTGTCGACAATGTCGATATAATAATGGAAATCTTCAAGTTCGATCATCATTTAAGCACCGTTCCTATTGAGCAAAAGGTAAAAATTGCAAAAAAAAAAAACTCTTTGAAACCATTTGAATGAATCTGGATACAAAGTTGATACATACATACATCCAGGTATGGATGCCACACGAATTAACGCAAAAAAATCTCAAGGCCCAAATATCCACATGCGAATTGCGATTGAATCGCAACAAAATCGATCCTTTTCAGGATCGAATGGTGACTGGTAACGAAAAGTGAGTCACTTAGGGCAAGGTTCGGCGAAAATACTTGTGTCGAGCTGTATCCTGCCAGACAATTAACTCGTACCTAAACCGTCAAGGATTAGACCATCGGTAGGAAGAAGCGGCCAGCTATTGCCGATAGAAAAGTAAATGAAGATAAGGCCAGTCTACTTACATGGATAGTGATCCACCAGAAGTTTCGGGGATGATGTACCTGACATATCCATCTTATAGTCCGAACTTCGCACCAAGTAATTACCACCTGTTTCTATGGCTATAAATTTTGCTGGTGAAAAGTTCGTCTTAAAAGAAACTAGTGAAAAATCGACCGTCCGAGGTTTTTTTTTGGAATAATAACGAGGGCTTTTATGAGAGAGTTATCAGGTTAGTCGTTTTTCGGTTTCAAAAATAAAGTAAAATAAAACATACATAAAGCTATGATTTTGATGTAACTTTTATTTCATTATAAAGCTTGGATTTTGGCAATATGTATGATTTCGATGAAACTTTTGTTTCATTTCAAAGCTTGGATTTTGGCATTATGTATGAAGTGCATTGTGATTTAAATAACCGCCTCTGGATTGGTTAAAGCAGTGGATCCTTTTTCGGTAGTTTTCGAAAAAATACGGCTCAATGACACCTCCAGACCATAATGCACACCAAAATGTTTTTTTTCCGTATGTTATGGCTTTTTCACAATCATTTCTGGGTTCTCCGAGCCTCATATGTGGCAATTTTGCTTGTTGACGTAACCATCGAGTGAGAAATGAGCTTTCATCGCTAAAAGCCCACATGTGAATCACCACTTTTTTGGCATACGATATTTGTAATTGGCAAACCTTTCACTAAATAAATAACACCTCAGACGATAGGTATTGATAGCTGACAGTCTTATCAGATCGGCGGTTTTGAAACCACTATATGGATAACGCATTATAATGGAATTTTAGCTGCAAGTTGTAGAACAAAACGATGTATATTTGAGCTAAATCAATTCAATCTAACTAAACTATGCTAAATAAAGCTCTCAGTGTAACACAAAAGTAATGAATTTCTTTTCATTACAACTCATATTTCACGAACTAGCACTTAACAGAAAGAGTAAGATTATAATCTATTCAACCTTTTTATTTTAGTGTACTGTTTTCCGCCTTAAAATTACAGAGAAAGCAATTACTTTTGTTAAATCAGTTATTTTAGATGTGATGTACCCTAAGGGTAGGGGCAACTCGGACCATTCTCTTTAGCAGAACTGAGTTTAGCATTCGCCTGATGCTTCCCAAATTATACCGAATTCAGCACAATTAAATGAATGATGTGATTCTTGGAACATATAAATTACATTAGATGATTTGTATGATAGGTACTAGGCGGTGTACTAGGGCGGTCTTAAAACTACCCGACATTACGTATAGACGGTGTCAGTAGTTTGGGAAAAAATTTTTTGGCGAAAGGTGGCAACATTGTAAAACATATGTTTTTAGTTTGAAGGCGTTACGTTGTTTAATATTTTTATTTGATTTTAAACATGGAAAATTTGGTCACCCTTTTGTATTTTAATATTCGCATTTGAAAGGTCTCAGTCCAACCAATATAAAAGCCAAATTAGATTCTATTATGGGGGAGTCTGCTCTTTCGTTTATGGCTGCAAAATATTGCGTAGCTGAGTTTAAATGAGGCCGTACGAGCTGCCATGACGAACACAGTTGTGGTCGATCAGTTGAGGTGCCGACGCGAGACAAAGTGGTGTTGGATGATCGTCGGCAGAAGGTACGTGAGCTATAATGATAGGCAATTCAAAAAGTACTATACATCGCATATTGACCGAAGATTTCAATATGAGAGAGCTGTGCTCAAAAACAAGATCGTGAAGATGTTTCGGAACAGTGTTTGACGATTTTACACCGCAATAAAACTGAATTTGTGCGTCACATCTGAGACAAAGGAATCGTCAAAGCACCGGACTGGAATGGGAGAATCGTGTCCAAAGAATGCGAATACGGTTCCATCTGCAGGCATAGTAATGGCGTCTATCTTTTGAGATGCGCATGGAATTGTTTTTATTGATTATCTTCAGAAAGGAAAAAGCATAAACGGCGAATATTATGTTAATTTATTGCAGCGTTTAGGTGATGAAATTATGAAAAAAGGCCGCATTTTGCGAAAGTGTTATTTCATCAAGACAATGTTCCAGTCCACACATTCATTATAGCGATGGCCAAAACTAATAAATTAAAGTTCAAATTGATTCATCACGCAACTTATTCGCCAGATTTAGCTCCCCCAGACTATTTTCTATATCCTAACTTGAAAAAAATAGCTCGATGGTAAAAGATTTGGCAACAATGAAGAGATGGAGTCTTGCGGTTGATAGCTATTTTAACGCGTTTGACCGTTCTTACGATAAACAGGATATAGAAGCAATTGAATATCATTGGAAAAAGTTTATCTAGAGAAAAGGAGATTATGATGAAAAATTAAGAACAATTTTCAAAGGAGAAATTTAATTTCGAAAAATTGGGCAATTTGTATAATAATTTACAGAAGGGGTGTGGCAATGAGCTTCGCTTTCTCTCTGACGCCCTATTTTGGCAAACGCTCAACATAGATTTAAATAGATTTGATACTTAGAATGTATGTAATAAATCGATTTGTAATAGGTCAATGTTATCTAGCGATCGACCGAACACTTTTTAGGACTTCGGTCGAAGTTGTTTGTAAGTCAGTTTACGTAGCTGAAATTTCCACACCGATTAACTTAAGTAGGGTGATTTTTTTAAGATTTAAGTTTTCAGGTTGGCGGCACTGTTTGGTAATGACGTCCAAACGTCATCTGTCAAAGTAAAAAGTGTGCAATATGCTCTGCCATTTCATCGTGGAAAGACTAACAAACGAACAAAAGAATTGGTGCTCAGCGACAAATATGCATCGTTTAATACGACCATATTATGGTCGTCATAATCGACGGCATAAATTGTTGATTCAGCAGCAACAATTTATGCCGTTATCTCCAAATTTCGCACCAAATTTGCGGCTCGCATGCGTAGAGTGTGTACCGAAGAAAATATTGCAGCCGTAGCGACCAGTGTTAATGACGATCGTGAAATGCCACTTCGTCGCCGTTCTCAGCGATTGGGCATGTGCTACTCAACCACGAGGAAAATTTTACACGCCGATTTGGTTTTGAAAGCCTATAAAATTCAACTCATGCAAGAATTGAAGCCGAGTGACCTTTTTGGTGAAAGGGTCTTACAAAAGCTCAATGAAAATCCGCTGTTTTATCGAAAAATTGTGTTTAGCGATGCGGCTCATTTATTGCTGAACGGACAAGTAAATAAGCAAAACTGTCGCATTTGGAGTGATGAACAGCCATATGCCATACATGAATTATCGATACATCCCGAAAAAAACGACAGTCTGGTGTGGTTAGTAGGCTAATGGTGACCGTGGGAGAAACGTTACCGTCAACGTCGAACGATATCGAGCCATGATATGCGATTTTTTTTTGCCCCAATTGACTGAGTTGAACTTGATTGACATGTGGTTTCATCAGGATGGTGCAACATGCCACACTGTTCGTGAAACAATGGATATGTAAAGGGATGAGTTTGGTAAGCAGCTTATCTCTCGATTTGGCCCTGTGAGTTGACCCCCAATATTATACGATTTAACGCCTTTTGATTATTTCTTGTAGGGATATGTCAAGTCGTTAGTCTATTTGAACAAGCCGAACACTATTGAAGCCTTACAGGATAACATAACACGAGTTCTTCGTGGAATACAGGCCGAAATGCTCGAAAAAGTGACGAAAAATTGAACCTTCCCAATGGATATTTTGAGACGGAGCCGCGGACAACATTTGCATGAAATTATCTTTAAAAATTAAATGGCAAAGACCAATTTATCAATTCCAATAAAAAATGTTAATGTATGATGCAAATTTGAGTGTTTTATTCGATTTTTTTTTAACTACGATTAAAAAATTACCCTTTATATTGTTATGAGATATATAATGCAATTTAAGCAATATCTCTAAGTATGACAAATCTCTGACTTAATTCAGAACACACAATGTTGTGGGGAATATAACCAAATGCCAACCAAGGATCTTTTGCCTTTCAAAATTAAAGTGATGTTTTACTGCATTCACATTCACCATCAGAAGCTCGCAATCATTAGCTTTACCTAACTATATCTTGCTTACTTAGATGTGGTATAACCGCATCTATACATTCTACCTCTTTAACTTGGTATGTTTTTCAGAAATTGTGCTACTTTGATGTTTAACTAAAATGTCACCTAGTGGTGACAACGGTTAATGTGGTCACTGTTTCATATATAAAATATATGCTTCAGCTTAAAGGTTTCCTCATGCCATTCAAAACAAAGTAGTTGTCGAAAGTACATGTTCGAAGTGGTTGCACGAGAGTGTGCAAATGCCACATATGCCAGGCATCATTGGGGAGAGAAAAACTTTGTGGGGACTAAAGGAAAATGATTTTGTTTTAAATGAATTTAAACATATCACCGCAGAATATAAAAGGAACCCTTTTATGCAAATGACAATGTTGTTTTTTTCGTTACCTTTTTCCAATGTGGATGTGCCATTTTGGTTATGGGCAATCCACATCAAGCAAAAATTTGTATAGAAGTTCTAAATATGAAATAACTTTGTATTGGAGGTGTTCTCAGGAATCCCATCCCCGCCCTCTATGAGCAGATATTTGCAATTATGAAGGTGGAACAAAGCATAGCAAACGGTTGTAGTTAATACGAAAGTTGCATAATAGAATGTGGCTTGTTTTCAAAAGTTGTTTCAGGCAATGCTGATCTTTCTCCTGACTTTTTTTTAACATTTTTATATATTTAGTAAAGTACGCTCCATAACCAACTGATGCAGATTGTGACGAAGGCATACCAAAGAACCAAGTGAATCAGAGTGCCACCTAAAATTTATTTTAGAATTCGAAAGCCAAACCGTTGTCTATAATGGTACGTGGTCTAAAATTCGATCATGCGTGGAATTAACGCTAATGGTGAAAGCTTGCTGGGTGTTAGGTATTTATACAGGGTGTCCGTCGGGAAGGTATACTATTTTGTTTTGCCGCGATTTTGGTAAACACTAATCTTGACAGTTCATATTTGGCAGTCGTGAAGTAGAGACGTGGCAAATTTATTATGGAAAAATGTTCGATAAACCAACGTGTTTTAATAGTTAAAACATTCTATCAATTTCAATCATCTATTACTGTGAGAAAGTTACTTGAAATTTTTGGAGAAACAACGTGCCAACAAGACGAACTATTTATCGTGCAGTGAATGATTTCGAAGAAAGAGGGTCTGTAGCTGATAGGGCCAAGCATGGACCACAACGTACTGCAATAATGGCTGATTTGACTGCCCCGGACTTCTTTTTGTGGTGATATCTGAAAAGCAAGGTTTATGCAAACAAACCAGAAACGTTTGAGCAACTCGAACAAAATATTCGTGATGTAATTAATGAGATACCGCGTGAAATGTGTGAGAATGTAATGAAAAATGTGTTCAAAAGGGCTTGCATTTGTGAGGCTAACAGAGGCAGACATTTCCATACATAATCGACGACATTAAATAAAACATTTATCAATATAAGATCCGTTCTCTTTCATTTAATCAAAAATGACAAACAAACAAAGTAGTAAACCTCCCGACGGACACCCTGTACATAAATATTTATTAAACTGTCACAGATTTGTAAATCTATTACAAATCTGTGTTTGAAGTGAATTGAACAATAGTGTTCTTAGTACAATTGTATGAAAGATATGAATCTGGAAAGATGTGGGTTAAATTAGGTAATTTATCTATATATGGATGGTGACAAAGATGGTGGTCTGGCCGAATTTTCTTTTTACATTTTAAGTTACTGCAGTAAACTCATTAGGTACCAAATTACGCTGAATCGGTAAATTTGCATGGGAGGTATCCAAACGGGCTTTGCCTTTTTTTCTTACCATTAAGTTTGTTAAACGCCTGTTGTGTGCCAAATTTGTCTGAATTTAGCACAACTGCCTAAAAGGTTTGAAGCAAAAAATATATGAATTAAATGTGTACAGAGGTGGTGATAGATTGATAGAGATGATTGATGTGATAGCAGGGGGAGTAGCGGGGAATCCTCTAATCAATTTGATACCTCTCTCGTTGTAGTTGTGGAATGTAAATGTTGGACTGTATTGCGGATTATCCAATAGCGATGATCTTTAGGAGGTTGTTTTCTACCAGAGAACTGAAAATTTGAACCTTTAATTTGGATCATATAATTTCACAGTCATGTGAAATTATATGTAATCAAATTGATCGTGCAGAAATTACAAGTGGCGATATATAAAGGATGAGAATTAGAATTAGTGCCATTTCAGAGGAGATTTATTGAGGCAACGAGTTGTGCTTACCAGTTGAGATCTGATTTGTAAGTGTTTTTTTCTTATTACAAAACTTACGACAACAGTTAATTTCATATGTTACAATTCTGAATTCAGTTACATTTAGTGCACATATTTTCACTCAATGGAGTTATGTAACACTTCAGGGGCAAAAATTTGAGTTCATTCACAATAATATTTGTACAAAAGTACATTTTAATGTATAAAAGAAAGGTTAATTTTAATATAAATTCAATGGTAAAATCAAATATGTATGCAATCTTAAAATTATGGCTAAAATATTGAAGTTTCGACAAAATGGATTGTTCGTTTTGAAATATTAAGTGTGGAATGACAGATTTTTCCCAAAATAATACAATGAAAGAGACCACAATTTGTATTTATGCTACCCCAAAGCGCGTGGCAATTCGACGCATTTTCATTCGCGGAACGAAATTTATTAAGCTAAACTATACTGAGTTTAGTATACCTATAGAATGAAAGATATGAATCTGATATGAATGTAAGAATATGACGATTATATGAGTTAATTTATATGGAAGCTATCAGAAAGCTGGTGATTATACGTCGATATTTAAATTTTTACCAAGCATTACAATGCATTACAATGAGCAAGCTTGTGGATAAAACAGTCTATGAATTAGAGTAAAGAAGAAAAAATTATAGTTCTAAAAATCGGTTAATTTATATGGGAGATACCAGAAGTGGCTGGCAGTGCCGGTGTTTTAGAAGCTTAGTGAACCACATGCATGAAGTGTGCCAAGTTAGACTGAATTCAGCACAATTACTTAAAAGACATAAATATAAGGATATATGTGTTAGAATAGTAGGTACAGGGCATGGTTATTTGTTCAATTTTTTTTTCCAAATTTTATAGGAAATTACCTGTCGGTGCAATGAGGAAAAACACAGACTACCGCAGCCCATGAATTAGTAACTGCAGAAGAAAGACTGGATTTCGGAAAATCGGACAATAAATATGGAAGATATAAGATGGGAGTTGTAGTGTACTAAATTATTGCAAACCAGTGTTGCCAATTTAGTTTTCTTTGGGGTAAATTTCGATTTTTTTCAACCTGTTAAGTGGGCAAAAATTGTATTTATCTTTTTTTAGATTAGACTGTTTCTGTCAAGGATGTTATCGAAATTTATTTGAGCATGAGGAATATCAAAATGAAAAAAAAAAAAAAAAAAAAATGCTTCAGTAGCAGTTAACTTAAAAGAAAACGATGTAACTAAAAAAAAATATTGCGGCATTGAAATAATGGCTCTACAAATGAATTAAAAAATCTCATATTCATAACCCCAAATTTCGAGCCATTGCACTTGGAAATAGGTCAACAACTTTTTTGTTTTGCAGTGATATAAGTTAGAAGAAACGTTTGCGAGGTTGGGAAATACAAATTATTCAAACTTAAATTTAAAACACTGAAGTTTTTGTGTATAAAATTTAATATTTTAATGCCTTCGTACGAACTGTATGCAGGGAAATAATTGAATTTTGGAAAATCGCTCACTTTGTATTTAAAGTATCAGAAGGATCGTGCGTAGTTAGTTGGTTGATTTTAACTCTTATACACTCTCTTAGTAGAAACTTTGGTTTTGGTATATAAAATAAGAAACCAAGAATATTGAGTTAAGTTGGTTGTGAGTATGGGAGATACCAGGGGAGAATGATTGATGGGTCAATATTCACCAATTTCACCGAGAATTATAGAGCAAAATAACGAACGAAAATCCAGGCCGATGTAATCTGCCTATTAGGTGTTACAGAGAAAAATTAATTTCGGAAATTCGACCAATTTTTATGGGACCTACAATGCGGTCCATGTCATTCTAAGACACTGCCCTTGTTAACGCTTAAATTGTAACAAATCCGACTGAATTCAGTGCAACCGTTGTGGCTGAAGGGTCATGTTGGATGTTCAACTTTTTCAGTCTTTAGCAACAACTGTAGATCAAATTAGTGGACAAAAAACTTCTACCAATTAGGAATTGCAGTGAAAAAAACAGAATTTAGAAAAATCAATCAATGCATTAGAAGGGGTGAGCCGATATGGCCCATTTACTATTCTATTAGGTTGTGCCAAATTTTACTTTCATAAACATTTAAGGCAGTTCTCGTATCTATCAGTCAGTTAACCAGCCAGGCAGACAGGTAACGCTCAATAGACGAAAAAGATCATAAAACACATTTGGTCAAAAGACTCTTGGCACCATAAAAGCTTCCTTTACGTATCATTTGCTATCTACTTTCGTTCCTACGAGTTAGGATGTGATTTTCCAATATGTTTGTAAAAAAATGGAGATTTTCACCGGTTCGTTCTCATTGTACAAATAAAATCCAAGCACTTCAATGCCCCAACTAGAGAGTCGACAACAAATTGTAAGTAACTGAGAATTATATTTGTGCATCCTGCAATGGGTTGTTTTTATGACGAACCACAGGCTCCTAATGAACTACATCAAGCTGTGATATTTGAATGGTTTCATCTGATATCGGTTAAAATTGTCAAGACAGCATACAGCAAATAAAATTTATATGGATGAATGGGATTTAAAGAAATGTCGAATCGAGAAAAAATTGATGAATATGCGCAAAGTTAGGTAGGCGCTATAATTTTGCATGGACAGAAGCTTATGGCCTCGTTGCTTTGGATGGCGATCATCACTGGCATTGACGATGTTGCGGCTCATCTCTAGATAATTGGACGTTTCAAAAATGACTTCTTCTCTAACATGATATATTAATTTAATTTTTGATTTATTTTATTTTATTTATTTTGATGCTCTTTAATGACTAAGCCCGCAATTATGCTGATCCTTGCAAATTTATAGGTACATAAATTTGATATTATCTTTCCTGCATCTATCAAAAGCCAACTTTGTATAGTCTCCGGTAATAAATAATCTTGAAACATTATTAATCGGAAAAAGTGCAATATTTCAGAAGTTGTAATCCTTCTACGAGAAAATTGTCTTTTAGTTGATCAATTCGTCCCAAATGTGGCTCTCGTATACAGCAGCAACCTAATTACATAACTAACTAACTACATACAGTATCTGACAAATCAAGAAAAAGTGCGTGGGTGTAACCAAGGGTTTGGTAACCAGTACTTCCCTGTGTATTAAAAAAATGCGCTGCAGATCCATATATTTTCATTTTCCCCATAATCCCCCGAATATATTCTCCATGTACGACTCCATTGTTCAGAAATCTGGTTTGTTACGATTTGTGTTATATAACAAGCCAAAACCTATAATAAGTAGCTCTTGTAAGATCTGCTGGAGTAGACATTTTTTTTCTTTTTTAAATCCTCAGAAGACAAAACACAGAAGGATTTAAAATAAAGAAAATTGTTATTAGTGCGCAACTAAGTTCTCGCTGTTTATGAAAACATGTTTACAAATGACTCATTGATAGTATTGCCCATCTCTGGCTACTACTTTTTCCCATCTTTCTGGCAAAGCTCGAATTCCGTCATGGTAAAACTGTTCATCTTTTGAGGCTATCCACGAATCTAGCTATTCCTTGATGTCGTCATATAAGTGGAACTGCAGGTCAGCCAGACCGTGTGCTATCGAAGGGAACAAGTGATAATCGGACAGCGTAATATCTGTAGAATATTGTGTATGGGGTAAGACTCCTCATTTCGGCGTTTCCAGGTGAATTTTAACGGGTGAGGCCGAGCGTTGTAATGCTGAAGAATCACTCTTTTGTACCCCTCCGCGTACTGTAGGCGTTTCCCGCACAGGGCTCGGCTTAATAGTAATAATTGAAGTCGATACCGATCCACAGTGATGGTGTCGACTGGTTTCAAAAGCTCATAATTGATTTTTTACCACCGATACAGTACGATGAAGAAAACCCTTCCTTTATTGTAGCTGAAGCAGTTGTTTACAGGCAAAAAAACGACGCTAAACGTCCCTTGGCTTCAACTCATAAGAAACACAAGTTCCTTGCTTTTCAATCATTCCCAATGTATGCAATCGCTTGAAAATGACTTGGCGGGGAACTTCTAATACTGGAGCAAGCTCTACCTGCGTTTGACACGGATCCTCATCAAGCAATGCCGTTAATTCAATGTCTTCGAAGGTTTTTCGTTTTCCTTCACGCGAACGGTCGTCAACATCAATATCACTATGTTTAATGCGGTGGACCCAATCTCGACACGTAGTTTCACTTAAATCAGCATCTCCGTAAACGTTTTGAAGGTCTCGAAGAGATTCAGCTGTCGTTTTCTTCGATTGAAAGAAGAAAATCAATAGTTCCCTGATACAATTAATTGACAATTAATTGGCACAAAATCATATATATTCACACAACCAAAAGAATATGACGTCAAAAGAAAATCACTATTGTGTCGAAGCTTTATGTTTATCATAGGGCTAAGCTAGACTCATGGCACTTAGGTTATAGCAGAATCGACTAGTACTTACAGCTGGCGGGAACTTAGTTGCCTACCATACTAACAATACTAGTTGTTTTATGGCAAAAGCAGAAATTTCCTAGTGGCGTTACTGGGCATTGAGATAAACAAAACTATTTGCACAAAACTTGTTTAAGGCTTGATGTTGGGCATTTAGAAATTTTAACTAACTTAAAGAAGATTTTTTTAAAAGGATATTTTCGAAGTAAGCGGAGTGGTTTTTCTTTTTTGAATTTTGGTTTTTCTTTTTGAGTAATAAAGCAGGTAGAATTTCTCACTAAAAACTGTTTTTACAAAATATATTCTCATTTTAATTGTACATAGTTTATAGTCCAGAAAATAGATAACAAAAACAACGCTGATTTTTGTATCAACATTCTTATCAATGATTATAGTATCAATACTATTTTTCTATATTTGTTCTGGTCTGAACAAGGCATGACATTGGTAATATTTTCCATTACTCCGGAATTAATGAAAAAACAATAATTTTCAGATAATTTACATATTTAAAGTCTAAACTGTGGAGGTTAATATCTAAATCAGATTGTTGGGAAGATTTTTAAAAATTTTTCCGTATATTTCATGCAACGATACCGGTCTGCACATGTTGATTTCAGGTTGAAAAATACGATTTCCTGGCGTTTTCCACCGTTACGTGCTATAAATAGAGATTGTTGAATGAATCGTGATTCTATTAGACACTTAAAAATCACAATAATTAACTATATTACTTTATTTGTCAACCATCCTCCTTCCTTGTGCTAACTCTAACAAACCCATAAGCAAGGAATAAAAAAAAAAAATGAAAGAAAATAGCGTATGAATTCATTTCTTTGGATTTAGTACGAAACTGTGACGACATTACGGTTTGCCTGACTAAACAAAATCAACGAAAGCAGTGACAGGAAATAGGAAACGGAAATTATTTATTAAAGCGTCAACCACTTGACACAACTACAGAAACACGGGATTAAAACGTTAAACAGCAGGCGGCAACGCAACTTAAGTATGAACATTTATTTCGCATTACATAAATATTTTACAATACATTTGAATACATAATTGAAACAAATTGATTGTTATTATTATTTCGTTTTCTTGCCGTTTGTTCAAATATTTACATGTGCAAAACTTTATTATATACCTGTTGGCATTTTGCCATATTGCCACAGTGAACGAAGTGCCAACGATACGGACGGCCCATAATAATCTCCATAAATGTCAACGTAGTTATATTTTATCGAAATTACAAAATTCATGTTCGCTTTTTACTCCTACAAATTCCGAGAAGTAATCAAAGAAATTTATGGTTTGCCGGTGTTTTGAATTTGTAAAACTGAATCGAAAATGAATACAAAGTTAACAATTTATTGAAAATGCCTGAGGTGTTGAGAACAAAAGAAGCATTCTTACTAAAAAATGTTCACGGTGTTTACCTGAAAGGTGATGTCAATATTTGTCAAAGTGTAATTGTTTGAGGCTCCAATGTGCCAGTAAGAAAATGTGTTCCTTGTACTTTGGAAATAATGTTTCCCATAAAATATTATTAAATTTCAATTTCGCGGAAACGTTCGCGGTATACAGCATATTCGTATCTTCGTTAGAGTTATTTATTGTTTTGCCTAAAACATTTCCAGCAAAAACATTTCAATCTGGTGCAATAACTAATATAAAACTTCATTAAACGTCCTCTTAACGATTTTTGGCGTTTTAACTCTTAAGTTTCTAAGAAAGGCTTCGGCATGATGGTTAGAACATGCGACAATCTTGCTATCATACAGCCACCTTACCTCAATATGCCTGATGAATACTTTGGGTAGACGATTAAATCAAAAGCCTATTAAATGTTTCTCAAACTGACGTTTGAAAATGTTGACGTTTGGTCACCTCAATATGTCTGACGAAAGCTTCGAGTAGTCGATTAAATCAAAGACCTATTAAATGGTTCTCAAGCTGACGTCTGCAATCGTTGTTAAACTGTAAGTCTGGTCAAGGGAATCTAAAAATAGGATGCTAGTAAGGAAGGTGAGAAGCTTTCCTATATTTCATTTATGGGATATTTTTTTTGTATTTTTTTAATCGAACGTCTCTGCGTCGCTCAATTACACGCTCCTATCGGCAAGAGGATACGGTCTCCATAACGTAGGGATAACGTACACCCGAAATTTTAAACTTTGGAGAATTAAATAGTAGGATGTGTTTGGCAAAGACGAAGAGAGGGATAAATCAGATATAGAAAATTATCAGCTGATAAACAATGGAACAATATAAAGCATGGTGAATAGGAATCCATTATTTTTTTCCAATGAAAGGAAAACAAAATAAGATTTCGTACTCAATAAATTAATAAGACAATTTTGCATTTTAGTGGCTCAATATTGTTTGAGCGGGCGTCAAGAATGGAGAGCAGCAAACAGAAAATATGCCATATTTTACAGGTTTTCTTCGATTAAGAGGAAACCGCAAACCAGGCGGCTGAAATGTGAACAGTTTTAATGATCCTGAAGTTGTTGCGGCCAATCATCCCCAGTTTTGTTATCGCTCCTCTTATTTTAGTGCCAAAGATGCATCGTTCTCTGGAAGGTCAATTGTCGAAAATATCGACATAATAATGGAAATCTTCAAGATCTACTATCATGTAAGCATCAGGACCCCTAGGGGGAGCATCACGCAGGTTGTGGTTAATACCAAAATTGCTGGTAGAGACTTTGTGCTCGAATGTGGAGATGCGTTGCAACCGGGTGCTACAGTCTCGTAGAGTAGCAGAGGTGGTAAGATAGGCCTCGCCTTCGCCAAAGGGTATTGTGTTCCATACTAGCATAATCAATTTGGTATCCCCTGGCTGGAAGAAAGGGCTGACAATTGCGGTAGTAACAAAATTGTCTGCGCCTTTTCCTAGATAGTCCAAGTTTTACTTGGTTATACCAGGGGATTGTTGGCAACGTCATTATAAAATGCCCAGTGTTTCGCACACCGTGGGTAAGGTCTTTACAGCAAGACTCACGTTAAACTTCCGTGGACTCTGTTATGTAAGCGCTGTTTCGATTGCTAAAA
This sequence comes from Philornis downsi, assembly GCA_019455685.1. Classification (NCBI taxonomy): domain Eukaryota; kingdom Metazoa; phylum Arthropoda; class Insecta; order Diptera; family Muscidae; genus Philornis; species Philornis downsi. Next base: position 184,312 of record JAHXMU010000507.1, read on the forward strand.
ATCGCATAAAATTTCGGTCTGAATCACTTGAATAATGTGATAAACTCGACGTATGGCGACTGAACGCATATCTGCGAGTCTCTGCTGAATTGTAATTGTTCCTCTTCTTGCCCAAGCGAATGATTTTGTTGGTGAGAAATTGGTCTCAAAGAAAAGCTGAAAAAATCGATTGTCTTAGTTTTTTTTTGCTAATAAAGCCTATGGGTCTGCCTGTAAGATGGGTATAATGGAACTGGCGTCAAAATGACAACAAATTTTTAAGTATAGTGGTTCTTTCTTAAAAGACTACAGAAGAATGTATACCAAATTAGCTGTGAGTGAGTTCAGGGTGACATTTTTAAGTTAAAAATATTTTAATTATTTGGTTGGAGTAACAATTAATTCAATTCCGTAGTTATCTATAAGGACGCTTCTTACGTCATATTCCGTGAGAAATCTATAATTTTTTCACTTTTCTGAAAAAATACTTATTTATTCATCAATTTTTATTTTATCTCCTTCAAACTAGTCCCCCCAGATACAATCCACTTGTGCCAGCATTTTTTCCAATCCTCCGAAGTAGTTCTGATATGCACTTTTTGGCATGTCCATGAACTCTCTCCGCGATCCGGTTTTTATCCCTTCAATCGTCGCAAAACGCCGCCACTTCATGGGTCCCTTCAATCTTGGGATTTTCCTGTTCCCTGTTCGCAGGGGGCGAAAACTGGTGAATGCGGTGGCTGAGGCATAATAACGGTGTTGTTTTTGGTCAAATAATCTCTCACAAGCAAAGATGAGTGAGCAGGTGCATTATCATGATGCAAAAGCCATGAATTTTTTTTTCCACAATTCGTGGTGTTTTTTTCGTATTGCTTCACGCAAACGGCGCATAACTACTCGCACTACGCTCTCCTGGACTCTTCCATTGGGACACTTGGGCTTTAGTTTCGATGTCATATCTACATATATACAGGGTTGCCCATATTCGACGGACCCATCTGGCAACGCCATAACTTTTGACAGAGATGTCAGATCGCTTAATGACATACCGCGTTTGAAGCGTCAGTCCAAGCAGATTTTTACCATGGAACAATACACGCCACGCGAGCGCTCTGAAATAGTTGAAATTTACATTCAACAGAAGAAGTCAATTGTGAAAACTCAACGTGCTTTTAAAATATTAAAAAATGTGAGAAGTGCGCCTTCTAAGAACACCATTAAGCGTTTATACGAAAAATTTTCGACTGGTGAGGCTCTTTCTAATCCGAAGAGGCCAAATAAAAGTCGACCAAGGCGATCGGCCGAGAATATCGCTGCCGTACGAGCCAGTGTTGAGAGGTCCCCAAGAACATCCCAAAAACGCCGTTCTCAGCAGTTGGGCATGGCTCGGTCCACTTTACAACGAATTATTCGCGTTGATTTGCATTTGTTCCCGTACAAAATTCAATTGACCCAAAGATTGTTGCCTGCGGACAAGCCTCGTCGATTGGAATGGGCCCAACGAGTCATCGAAATGGCCGATGATGACGAGCAATTTTGGAACAAAATTATCATGTCCGATGAAGCCCATTTCACATTGAATGGGACCGTAAATAAGCAAAATTGCCGTATTTACGCCACTGAAAATCCTCAGGAGATTCAAGAATTGCCTCTTCATGACGAAAAAGTCACAGTTTGGTGCGGCGTTAGTGCGAAAACGGTCATTGGGCCGTTTTTCTTCCAAAACGAAAATGGCCATGCTGTTACCATCAACCAGGAGCGTTATCGCGACATGATGACCAATTTTGTGATGCCAATTATTCGTCGAAAGCGTATGAGGCAGTTCTGGTTTCAACAAGACGGCGCTCCACCGCACACAAGTCGCATAACAATCGATTTTCTGAAGAATTTGTTTCCGGGCCGTTTGATGTCGAAAAGTGGTGATTTGGACTGGCCACCGCGTTCGCCCGATTTGACGCCCGCTGACTTTTTCTTGTGGGGACATTTGAAGTCAAAGGTTTACGTTAACAAGCCAAGGACCGTAGAAGAGCTCAAGGACAACATTCGTGAAGAAATAGCCGCTATTCCGGCCGAAATGTTGGCGAAAACGATGGAAAATGCTGCAAAAAGGGCACAATACGCCATCAACGCCAGAGGCGGCCATTTGAGAGATATCATATTCAAAAATTGATGTAAACAAATCTACTTGGAACAAATTAAATGAATAAGATTGCCAACCGCCAAATTTTTATTTTTTTCTTTGATTTTTTTTTAAAAAACATGGGTCCGTCGAATATGGGCAACCCTGTATACCCATGATTCATCACCAGCTATGACCCTTTTAAGCGAATGTGGATCATTGTTGATGTCATTCAACAATTCCTGAGAGATGCTCATGCGACGTTGCTTTTGGTCAAAATTCAGCAATTTTAGAACGAACTTCGCTACCACATGTTTCATTCCCAAAATTTCCGAAAAGATTGCATGGCATGAGCCAACCGATAAGCCGACATCCTCAGCAACTTCTCTAATTGTGATTCGACGATTCTCCATAACAATATTCTTCACTTTTTCAACATTTTCATTGGTTGGTGAGGTGCGGGGGCGTCCAGAGCAAGCGTCGTCATTTACTTCTTCTCGACCTTCTGTGAAAAGCTTGTACCATCTGCAAACATTTTGTTTTGACTCAGTGTACTCTCACCGTATGCCACTGTCAGCATTTCAAGTATTTTTGAACGCTTAATTCCAAATTTTGATGCAACTTCTTTGATCCATTTTTTTTTCGATACGAGATAAGTCGAAATGTACGTAGTTCGCGAAATTTGATAATTCGCCTCATGTTTTGAACACACCTCATATATATAGAATATATGTACTTCGTTATAAGCACATTATGCATATGCGAAATAGATAGATACCCTAAAATATTCAGCGTTTTGGTACATTGAAAATTTCAGTTGCCCTAAGCAACAATGAGAATGGAGAATTATTCTGCCAGACAAATTTTCATTCTCCTTATCGTTAACTATCATAATTGCCTAAGCTGTTTCGAGGTAATCTGCAGTCTTGTGGACTATACTCCACATATTTTGCCATATTTGACTTGCATCACATTATTCTTACTATGCTAAATAAAGTCATCTATGTTCTATGTTTTTTTTTTATATTTTTATATATGCTTTTACTATATCTTACATGTGCCGGGAATAATTGCTGTAACAAGGATGACACAGTATGAATAATAAAAATAGTTTTAAATTTTGAAGACATTTTTGACTTTTTTATCGCATTTTGGTTTCTATTTTTGCCATTTTGCGAAATTTTATGCGATTAATGTTTGCTGATGCAGTCTAAATGAGAGTGAGGACAGGCGAGTACGTGATCAAGACCCCAATCACACAGACTGCGAATCACCAATTCTAAAATATATTACTGTAATAACAATCTGATGTCAAATAGCGTTATTATCCACTTTCTTGTTGTTTTTTTTTGTTTATTTCAAATATGAAATGTTAAATATTTTATATTTATTATTATACAGGCTGGCGCAATAGAAAGTGCATATTTAAAAAATAGATTAAAAAATAAATACAAAAGGTATGGTTAAAATAAATCTAAGGCATTGTAGAGTAATAAATGGAGTTTATTTTTTAAAAATAACATCATCTAAATGGTGACCCTCTCTACGACGGCACTCCTCTAACCGCAAACGAAAATTATTGAAAACTTTCTTTAGTAATACTTATGTAATGGCTGCCATTTCACCCCGGATATTCTCTTTGAGCTGAACGATGTTTCTTGGATTATTACTGTAGACTTTGTGTTTGAGATATTCCCACAAAAAAAAAAGTCAAGAGGCGTCAAGCCTGGACTACGTGGGGGCCATGGGATATCACCTCTTTTCGAAATCAGTGTGCCAGAGAACATCTGCTTCACCACCGCCATGGAGTCATTTCATGTGTGGCAGGTAGCTCCATCTTGTTGGAACCAAGTTCTGGAATTCACTATATTGAACTTTCAATTTCTGGAGCCAAAAATCCGTCCAACATCTCAACATAGCGTTCCGTATTAACCGTGACGTTTTGACCCCGCGCATTTTCGAAGGAAAAAGGACCAATTATTCCTCTGCCAGAGATTGCGGCCCATACTGTCTCTTTAGGACTATGCAATGGTTTCTGGTGTTTGATTTTGGGACTTTCACTGTTCCAGTAACGACAATTTTGACGGTTTACGAACCCATTCATAAGGAAATGAGCCTCGTCAGAGAAAAGGATATTGTCAAAATTGGAAGATCGATTAAGCATTTCATTAGCAAATGCGAGCCTTGCTATGAAGTCAGACTCTTTCAATTCTTGTGTTAATTGCAGCTTATATGGATGCAGTTTAAGATCCAATGTTAAAATTCGTTGCAAACTTCGTCGCGATAATTATAAGACAGACGATCTCTTGCGAGTCGATATTTGTGGATTTCCTCGTACTGACTCCATAACTCTCTCAACATTCGGTGTCTTCGGTCCTAGATGTTCTTGGGTGACCATTTGCTTGTGGTTTAAATGTTGAACCGGTCTCTTCAAAACGCTTTACCCATGTTTTAATTAAATTAGCACTCGGAGCTTCACTAATTCACCGCAGTCCATATTCAGCACGATATAGTCGCCTAGTAGCAATATTTGAACGAGAGTTCTCGTAAAATGCGCGGATGCAAAATGCGCGACGCTTCCCGTCGAAGTGATTCATAGCGACTAAAACTCCATGAGCCCGCCAACCCAACGATGTAGGCGCCCCCCGCCCGCGCCTTTTCTACCCTGCAAAAAAAGATGATGCAATATGCACGTTCTATTGCGCCACCCTGTATAATAATATCAAATCATAATATTTCTTCTTCAATACAACATTGGCACGTGGACAAGGAACATGTTTTTTATTTCATATTTTATAAGTTAGTTGCATATTTCAAATGTTTTTGTTGCTAGCAAATATTTTTAAATACATTTCCTTCCGCTTCACTTCACATTCTTCATACCGGTCGGCATATTTAAATTTTCATTACTTTTTTGTCGGGTTTTTCAATAAAATTAACATCAAAGCCAGAAAATATACAAAATATACATGACATAGCTTTTAAGTTTCTCTATTAGCAATTGCGTTATGTTTTCGGATAGTCTGCCGGCCCGTCTGCCCATCTGTGTGTGTTTTTATTACAAGTCCTTGTCATTTGGACCTAAAGAGCCCTTCTGGGTTTATTTGCTAATGTTGTCATCGCTCTCTTCGTTGTACATTAGTGAATCCTCATGTTGTTGTTATTGTACAAATGGGTCCTCGGTAAGTGATGCACAGGTTAGCTGTTATGAGGCATTTACGCCTCTCCCTCTCCCCTCTGTTATGCTCCCTTTTCGAAAAGCTGTGCCATAAACATCTTTTTAAATTTGGCGGTTTTTATCACTTTATATCATTACCGAGGAAAAAAGCTTTTAGCATGTGACAATTTTAAGCATAATTGAATTATATGTGAATTTTGTGTATGAACAAAATACTGGGGTGACGGTGTCTGCCAAGTGGGCTTTGACCACACAAAATATATATGGCAGGGACCCCTGTTCATTCGGGGAAAAAATATAATTTGAGGCAAGCAATGACAAAACATATTAGGGGAATATTATCTGCCATTGATTAATTCAGACAAGGAAGTCAACTCATATAATATGATATCATAATATGAGACGATAGTAGTTGTGTACAATGTAGTCCTGGTCCGAAAAGCGAGTACGCTCCATTATTTCTTTGTTTCCCATTAGCTTCATTTTAACTCTGTCTATTTAATAAGGAATACTGTCGACAAAAAGTAAATTAAACTAACAAACAGTTTGTCAAATAATCTGGAATAATCTAACTAGTACTGTAGTTTCAGTAAGGTCTACCTTCAAACCTTCATAAACCTTACCTAAACTAATGCAAAGCACTTTGTTATTGGCGTAAAAGTGCGTGGAGTGCCAGAAAGTGAGTGATAAATCGCTGGGTTCCTAACAATAAAGGTTCTGAACTAATGTAAAACACTGAATTTAGCACAATTGAATGAACTTTCGGGAGCATATGGGTTAAATTATAATGAATAATTTGCATAAGAGGTACTAGAAACGGCTGGGATACCCGCTTGATTTCTTAACATTCTACCACGCATTACATTAAATGCTGGTGAGAAACATCTAAGGTACGACGGTCTACGCGGTCTAGCGTTTGCAGGGACATATTAGGTGTGAAACTAAGTTTCCGTTGTTTGCCAATAGATGGCGCCATCTATAAGTGCTAGTCGATTCTGTCATGAGCCAAGCTTAGGCATATGGTAAATATACCGTCTTGACACAATAGTGATTTTCTTTGAACGTCATATTCTTTTGGTTGTGTGAATATGCATGATTTTGTGGCAAATAATCGTCATATGCGGAAAATATTGATTTTCTTCTTTCAATCGGGGAAAATATTGGCTGAAGTTCATCAGGAGCTTTAAAATATTTACGAATATGCTGCTTTAAGTGAAACAATGCGTCGAGATTGGTTGCGTCGCTTTAAAGACGGTGATTTTTATATTGACGACCGGTCTCGTGAAGGAAGACAAAAAACCTTTGAAGACACTGAATTGACAGCATTGCTTGATCGGGATCCTTTTAAAACGTAGGTAGAGATTGCGTCAGTACTAGGAGTTACCCGCCAAGCCATGTCCAAACGGTTGTATGCATTTGGAATGATTCCAAAGCAAGAAACTAGAGGTTCCTTATGAGTTGAAGCCAAGGGCGGCGTTTTCTCTCCTGTGGACACTTGCTTCAGCGGCAAAAAAGGAAGGGTTTTTTTCATCTTATTGTCATCACCTCGGCCGAATATTCAAGCTGTGAAGGTTAAGCTCTGTATTATGTGGGACCAGGTCGGTGTTATTTATTACGGGTTGTTGAAACCAAGCAAAGCCATCGACTTCAATTAATGCGATTGAGCCGAGATTTGTGCAAAAAACGCCCACAATACGGGGAGAGGCACGAAAAAGTGATTCTTCAGCATGACAACACTCGCTCTCACGTGGCTAAACCCGTTTAAACCTACCAGGAAATACTGAAATGAGAAGTCTTGCCCCATCCGCCACATTCTTCAGATAGTGTGCCGTCCAATTATCACGTGTTCCATTCAATGGCACACGGTTTGGATGACCAGTATTTCCACTCATATGTCGACATCAAGGAATACCTAGATTCGTGGATAGCCTCAAAAGATGAACAGTTTTACCGTGACGGAATTCGAGATTTGCCAGAGAGATTGGAAAAAGTACTAACTACTATTTTCATGATTTCATAATAAAGCTGCATTAAAAAAACAAACGGCGATAACTTAGTTGCACACCTAATACTAAATTTTGACAAATCGGTCAATTCGTGAGGGAGGTACCTGAATGGGTATGGGACCAGTCCCCTAGTCTAGAACTAAGTTTATTAAGTGCATGATGTGCAAGGTATGAATCTGATAATATACTCGTAAGTATAGTCCTTTGGTGGTATTTGCGTAAGACCCACACGTGCTTTAAAGATAAACTTCTACCTTTTGTCTTGACGCCCTTCAAACTCCACCTCTCCGCCAAGCAAGACAAAAGTTATTCCTTGAAACGGAAATAAGGAATCCAGCCCACATTATGATGATAATTTTTTTACAAAGTCCATACTTTTCCTCTGGGGAAACGGTGAACTCACTTACTCACCCTACCATCTCGTTACTGGTAATGTTTGCAGCATTTCCTCTTTTTTTTTTAATATTCATGATGAAGGCGGCCTATAACGAAAAGTTTTAATTTTTTTTTTGGCTGTGCGGTTAGTCTTCTATACTCGATTTGTTGACCGTTTTTCGGGTATCTTTATTTCCTTGTTTGGATGGATAGCAGGTTGGTTAGTGGGTCACAACCGGCTTTATCAGAGATTAAAAAGTTTTGAGCCCAAATGGAGTTAAGAGATAAAACAACAACACAAACATTTTAATAATATTAAGAGCGTGGCCAACCAATCTATTTTTTCTGATTTTAGGTTGCTGAAGTCTTCTACGAGTTGAATGCCAGGAAATCGGTCAATTTGTATGGAAGGTACCTGGAGGAGGATAAGCAGATGTAGCTCAGTTACAATCCCCGGCAATATTAGTCTGTGGCAAATTCTGACAAATTTCATAAAGATTTTTTTTTATTTATTTTTAATTCTGTATTTATTACAATCTGTCCTTGGACATTCAGTAATATTTACATTGGCCTACATACTACTTATATACTAAAATTTTATTTTTATTCGGGAACACTTCCTTGAGTGTCCCTACTGTTATATTCGTCCTGAGTAGCCACGTCCTATATGGTTCTTCTCCTTAGTCTGGTAAATAATGGTGTTTCGTTCATCAGATTGGACGCCGGCTGATTCGGATGTTGTTGAATACGATTCATGTATCTAGAGGAGTGTTTTTGGACTTCTTCCTTAATGAAGGGTGTTTTCAATTCTCTATGCAATTGTTTGTTCGAGAAGTATCTGAATGCACCGGTAATGGTTCAGGGCATTATTTACAGAAATTATTGTGTCTTTAAGTCAACCGGTCAGATAAACGAACTCTGCTTATTCGAATTAAAAAGTAATAAAACGCATTTGGTCAAAAGAAATTGTGAAAAATTGAATCTATATTTTCTCCGGTGGGAACCTGAAGTTATGATAAATCGAGTACATGTGAGCCCAATTACATGAGAGGTACAACGCGAATATATGAGGAGATTGTTGGAAACAAGAATTTATGAAAATTGAAAGCGTTGATTGCCACACCTACAATATGCCTGATTTTCTGAAAATTAATTTTTTAATCTATATGATTTCTGTTCCGTAGGCTTCAGCAGCCTAATTTCTTGTTGAAAGTATTGATTTACATTTCTTTGTAAGTTCTTAGAAAAATTAACCAAGTAATAGCGCTGTCATACAAACAAGCTTCATAGCTATCTAGTAGTTGTACTGAATTCAGTTAAATTTGGCACACGTTATGAGTTTAGTAGAGTAACTTCTGGGAAAGAAAATCGAGGACATTTTCGCAATCCATCTGGTAGCTCTCATATAAATTACCGATTTAACCAATGCATTCTTAGCTTCATAGTTTTTTACTAATTGTACTGAATTCAGCCAAATTTGGTACATTTTATAAGTCTGGTAGAGTATGTTTTGGGAAGCATAACGGAGGACATTGTGAAAATTCTTCAGTTACGTTCCATATAAATTGAAAATTCTTCCCCTGCAATCCTTAGTTTTTAGACAACGGTAACTTAAATCTTTGGCATTTATATTATATTACAACGCTTCATAAGATTTAAGAATATCAACTGGAGGTAACTCCCATACAAGTTTCATAATTTTACCCACGTATCCCTAGATTCATATCTTTTATTCAATTGCATTAAATTCAATATACTCGTAATTTATTACGCATCAGGCATTTAGCAAATTTAATTCTCTGAATGAAAATGACAGAGAAAGAATGCTTTACAAAATCTAGTGGATCACCACGTTTATTCTGGTAACCAACAACAGCGCAAAATGGTGTTGGATGGAGCTACATGTAAGCCATTTCACCTGACTGAAACTTCCATTCTGGTTTTCTCCCTGTTCTGTCAAATTTCGACAAGGTTCTGACTTTTTACCAAATCACCGTTTCGTCGAATTCATTTTTGGCAATGGTATTTACACTTTGTGACAAAGACGTCTTTTTTGAAAGAAATGATTGTTCGCAAATTGTTTTTACAGAACCATCAAAATCAATTTCTATATTTAACGATTTTCTTTGGAAACCTCTATATTTGGCGCCCTCTGCCGGCGCGGAAACAGGTTAAAACCACAAACACAAAATCCATATAAAAAGTTATTTTAAATAAAATTGGAAACGTTACTCAGAACTCTGTTTGTAAACTCTATACTCCTTTTTTCCTGTTGCATCAAATTTTGACAAAGTCCTGACTATCTACCAAATCACTATTTCGTCGAATTTATTTTTGGCAATTGTATTTAGACTTTGTGAAATAAATTCAAAGAAATGATTGTTTCCAAATTATTTTTACAGAACCATCAAAATAAATTTTTATATTTAACGATTTTCTTTTTAAACCTCTGTATTTGACGCCCTCTATCGGCGCGGAAACAAGTTAAATCTACAAACACAAAATCCGTGTATAAAAAGTTATTTTAAATAAAATTAGAATCATTACTCAGAACTCGATTTGTGTAGAAGCACTGTATTATGGTACCTGCTTAAGCTTCATAAGAAAGTCATTTGGTTAAAAGATATTTAGTGCATTAAGTACTTCCTTTTGTGTCAAAGGATATATGATTTCATTCATTCGGATGAAAGTAAAATTACATATTCTTGATTTTCGTTCAATTAAGCATTTCTAGCATTTGTGACGTATTCGTGTTCTATGGCATAGATCACATCTGTATAGTCAGTCATCTGTCCTAAAATGCAGCACAGCTTCCTTTCACACTGAATTCAGTTAGTTTAAAACATTTTTCCGTAAATCCTAATGAAAAGTCCTTAACAGTTTTACAATTTTAAAATAGTTCTATTCGTATAAATTTTTGTTGGTAAAGTTTTTGCTATTTCAAATCGTACTTGAAAGCATCTTAAATATGCTAAGCTTTTATTAGCATTAGAAATAAAATCAATTGAAATTTATTCCATGTAAATTGTAAAGTATTCTTCAAAATATCACAAACACCGATACAAACTCAAGTACGAGTAGTATGCTTAGAGGCAACCACGTACTTACATTTAATCGTTCATTCAATCACCACTTGAATCTAAAAAATCCAAACTGATATGATGAAATAACAATAAACACTAAATCGTATTCATTGTGTGCGAGCGTAGTATTTAGTTACGATTATTTGCAATACAGTCATGTGAATATTACGGCTGCTGCTGCTGCTGATGATGATGACGTTGTTGTTAAAATAAGAATATAAGATGACACTTATCCTTAACCCACAACACAAAGAAAACCACTTGTAACACTGATTCGCACTCAAGGATTCCGAGAAGGAAAAAGCACCACTACAAATATAAATGATTATTTCCCAAAGTGGTGCTGGTGCCTCCGCTTTGCATATACGCAGGTTGGGGAGATGGCAATTTCATCTAAGTTGAAAAATATTTTTAGCATTTTTGTTAGTTTTACATAAGTGTATAAATGTAGATTTATTTACGCATACGTAATATGTATGTATATGTATGCTACCGAGTATAACAATACAATTATTTACTATATTAAAAAAAGAATTCGAAATTTTGAAGATGAATTCTGCGAATTAAAATATAACGACGCGAGGCATGTGAAGGACTGAAAAAGCTGATGGTAGATAGCGTAAGATATCTTGGTCATCTCATCTTAAAAAAATGATATGATTGGATGCATATCAGAAATATTGGCACACAATTACGGCTTCAAGATTGGTAAGATCATTCCTAGCACTACGAACCATTTCATATGTGGCTTCTTGTCATGTTTGTGGAAGCTTAAATGAAAAAATAGAATCAAACAGAAATATAAAATAATAGTAGTTATAATAGTGCAAAATATGTCTTTGGGAATACGTTCTTGACGCAATGTTTTGGAGCGCCTTTGTGGTTGTCATCTAAGGCTGAAACATTTTCTAAACGATTTTATGTAATGTGAAAGAAAAATTGTGGAAATATGCAGTAAAATAAAAGGTGTCCCAACAAGAATGCAAGATTTAAATTTTAAATAGAACACAGATATTAAAAAAAAAATCGTGAAACTTTATTATATCGTAAAGTAGACAGAATGAGGTTATGTATGGAACAAAACATCGGGCAGATGGCCGCCACGGTTTTGCTGGCACACACGCGATCTTATAATGAAATTTTCAATGAGCGTTTTGCATAAATGCTGCGGTATTTCATTAATGCAGCGTCCAATTTCCTCTTTTAAGACTTGAGTCGTCGTCGGCTTATTCGTGTAAACCATCGACTTCAAAAAAGCCCAAAGGAAAAAAGTCTAATGGTGTTAAATCGCACGATCTAGGCGACCAATTCTGGTCTCCAAAACGCGAAATAACACTACCAGGAAAGGGCTGATGCAGGGCAATTGAATTGTTTCTCTGGCTATATGACATGTGGCGTCCACTTTCATTTCTTCAATTCTAGGCACGAAAAAACTGGTTATCATTTCACGATACCGAACACCATTGACTGTTTGTGCTTGACATCCCTCATTTTCATAAAAAAAGGTCCAATGATTCCTCCAGGCCAAAATCCACACCACACAGTGACACGTTGAGGATGCATTTGCTTCTTGTGAATCACTCGAGGATTTTCCCCACCCCAAATGCGACAATTCTGCCTATTGACGAAGCCATCAAGATGGAAATGGGCTTCGTCACTGTAGATGATTTTGTCGGCAAAATCAGCATTTTTATGTTGTCTCTCCAATACCCAATTAGCTGGCTTCAGTTCCTGAGTCAATTGAACTTTGTATGCATGAAGATGCAAATCTTTAGTCAAAATTCGCTGAATAGTGGATTTGTGGACACCAATTTGCTGAGCTTGGTGTCGAATTGAGGTGGACGGAGTTTCAGCGACATCATCACGTACAGCTGCAACATTTTCGGTCGATAGACCTGGTCGAAGGCTCGTTGTTATCTTTACCTATACATCACTAACAGACCCAGTTTTTTTAAATTTATCCATTAGTCTCTTTACAGTTGAGCATTATTGTGAGCGTTATTGTGACCCCAAATTGATCGCAATTTGCGAACTGTAGCCGCAAAACTTTCACCATTTTGGTAAAACAATTTCACAATGAAAATGCGTTGTTCATTCGAGTAGCGCTCCATTTTTACTAACCTCGTACCTTCTACTAGCAAACAATAACAATTGTTCAAATGTCAAACAATGACACTTCGGATGGCGCCAAATTTAAATCATGCGTTCTTGTTGGGACACCCTTTATATATTTTTGTTTTGAATAATTACGAGTATATCTTCGCTCGAAGAAATGAAAGCGTATACCAAGTGATATAGAAAAAATGTGCTGCCCAAAAGGAGGCATTTAAAGTACAAAATATCTTTAACCAAATTTGTTTTAAGAATAACTTAGTCGACTGAATTATTTCGTGGTGGACATGATAATTGCCGTGATTCGTTATGAAACTTCTTTAAACCCGAATAGTAACCAGAGATTGTGAAAGGAGCATTTAGCCTCACTTCTTCCCGATACATCAAATGCATTTTTTCCGGTAACTCCAAAATTATAAATAAGTGCAATCTCAATTCTTTCTCTATTGTATTAATTTATTCATTTGTTTAAAAAAGCGGATTGATTAATCACGTTTCTTTCTACTGCCTCCCATAAAAATTGACTAATTTTCTCATAACTCCTAACTCTTAGATTGCAGCTTATATTTGTGTCCACTGTATTGCTTTGTAATGCATGGTAAAATTTGAAAATAACTTTTGGTAACTCCCATGAAAATTTATATTTATCCCATATACGAGTCTTGTTGCAGTGAGTCTAAAAATAGAATGTGTGTAAGCTTATTGAATGTCAGAAGCACTGGCATGACATTCGGCAGCCTGAGTGTTACTCCACAAAGCGAAACTTTGGTGTCGGATCGCTAATAGTTTGGCCTGCATTTAGCTACCACAATCAAACCCCAATATGCTAAATTTCCGGGCGTTTGAATTGAGAAGGCTACATAAATTTGTTGGAGAATGTTATTGTGTACTTTTTGGATGAAGAACCATTTAGCGATACAATTTTTTAGCAGGATAATGGAGCCATACACGTTTCACGGGTTAGTCGAACGTGGTTTTAAGACAACGAAATTACCACTCCGGATTTAAATTCTATTAAAAACATGTGGAGCAACCTGGTCCGTCGGGTTTATGCTAACGGGACAAAATTTCAATCGGTGGAAGATCTTCGAAAACCCGTATCTCAGGGATGAGGTCAAATACCGAGTGTCGAGTTCCAAAAAATGATTGATTCGATGCCAAATCAGATTTTTTTTTTCGAGTATCTGGGGGATGGACACATTATTAAATTACATTATTGAGCCTTTTTGAAAATTTCTTTTTTTGATTTTTGATAACATAGAATATAGTGCCTTAAATTAAACTAAAACTAAACTAGCCTTTTTTGAGAACGAGTATCCAACTCGGGATACCGGGTTCGGTTTGAGAAATGTATCTGCAAATGAATTGTGGGCAGCAATATGTCATATTAAGTGAAAAACAGACGATGGAGACGATGGTACGCCACTTAAATTTATAAAAATGGTTTTTCCGGTAATATCAGCGCATTTGGTTCACATTTTTAATACTATTATAACTACCTCAATATATCCTGAAATGTGGAAATGGGCAAGAGTAATACCAGTACCAAAAGAAAAAATTCCTCGACAATGTTTTGATTATCGATCGGTAAGTATTCAACTAGTACTTTCAAAATGTTTTTGAACTGCTTATTAATGATCAGGTGTGTTTATATTTACACGAAAATTCATTATTATCAGAATTTCAATCAAGATTTACGAAAGGGCACAGTACAACTGATGTGAAGGTTTTACATGAGTCTCGCAGTGAAAGCCTTACTCATGTTGTGCCACCACATAGGTGGTGTTTTCTAATCATATGATTTTTTTCTTCTTCTTTCTTTCTTCTAGCGACAGCAAGCGCCCCTTTGGGGTACTCTAATTAATCCCGAAGGATTAGCCAAACTACCAGAGATTGGAAGTAGATCCCTTGGAAAAGCTTCCTCAGGTCCCACTCCCTCACTCGGCCAAAGTAGCTTTGTAAGCACTTGGTATATAGTGAGCTACCTCTCTGGTAGGAGTTGAGGTACCTAGGAAGACCTCGGATAGATATGAACAGTGTTTTCCAAGCTAATGCCTTCCTTCACCAACGCGACATGAAGCAACGCAAAAGCACTGAAAACACTTGTTCAGGCAACCACAGCCAGCACGATGCTCCCACTAGGGGTCCAACACCACTGACCAGGAAGGAACAATGTTCCTTGGGTTCCTGGTCACCCGTGCTACCAGAAGAGAAGAACCGTCTGGTCTGGGTTTCGCAGATAAGCTACTCCAGTTTTGCTTCATCATACCTCGCATGGAACTGGTAATCCATAATCTACGGCATAGAATTTCAATGTCCGAGGAGAGAATATCAACACAGCAAAGCACACCATGCTCCTATCATAGTTCATTAACCAGATCTCTCTGGTCATACAACTATATTTACGGAAAAGATAAATCTTCTGATACCTCCCGACAACTTCTCCATGTCCGCACCTGTTGCCAGGATGTGTCTTGTTTAACTATGACTCTCCCCTTTACTTGGTTTTCGAAAAACGAGTTACAAGATTAGTTTGATATAATACTATAGGTGAATCCCAAGACATAATCCACCTGTTCCTAGGGCGCCTGGCACAAGGCCACACTACTTTGTTTTTGTACGCAAGCATCATACCCTTTGCCTGGGCACAGTACAGTATCGCTAATGATTGATATTATTGACGAAATAAGGGTAAAATTAGATAATAACAATATCGTGACCTTAATTAGTTTGGGCTTTAGCCGTTCCTGTGAGTCAATATGTCATGAAACACTATTAAATAAACTATATCAAATTTATAACTTCTCGACATCGGCATGCTATTTCATTCGTTCTTTTTTATGTGGCAGATCACAATATGTTCAATCCCAGGGTGAAAATTCGGATTTACGACAGACATATCGCGGTATACCGCAGGGTTCTGTATTAGGGCCCACGTTGTTTTCAATTTACATCAATGACATCTTTGGATATATACATTCTTTTAAAGCTCATTTATATGCTGATGATTTGCAACCCCTGGCTTATGAGAACAAAGATTTTTTTGATAACTTCCAAAATCGTGTAAATAATGAGTTACAAAATATAAGTCGCTGGCGTGAAAATAATTTTATACATATAAACCCGTCTAAATCAAAAGCATTAACTTTTAACTTAATTCCTAGCAGATCTGTTTCGTTTATGTTAAATGATTTAATTATTGATAATGTTAGCACCACAAAAATATTATGATTAAGTATTGATGATACTCTAAAATTTGAAAGCCATATCAGACAGGTAGCTTCTAAAATTACATTCTGGCTACTCAAGTTATATAACATAAATGTGTCTCTTCCACTAAAAATACGAAATCATATCGCAAAGGCTATGTTGATGCCACACGTTATTTATGGGTTAGAAGTTTATTGTGGAGGTAGACTAGAGTGATTAAAAATATGCTTTAACAGTATAATTCGTTTTGTGTACCTAACAAATTAAAACATTATGATCATGTTACACCAAATACTATTGAGTTTTTGGGATGTACATTTGAAAACTTTATCGACCTTAGAACTATTTTGTTTTTCTACAAAAGTGTGAAATTTGGCACTCCCAAATACACAGTTTCCAAATTTGTATTTAGAAGGTCTTTAAGAACCAATATGTTACAACTTCCGCTGGCAAGAACGCTAATAATGCAGTGGTCTTTTCGATTTCGTACTATACGATTATGGAATTCAATAATTCCATATGAACACAGAAGATTCTCACTATAATGTTTTGAATTTAAGAAGCTCTTAATATCTTGCTTGTAGAATTATTATACTTCTCAATAAATTGTTGATGCTACACATTTTATATCCTATCTGTCTCCATATTCGTTGTTAATACTGTTAATACTATTATTATAATAATCATTATTAAAGTTTCTTAAAAACTGAATTGTAATGCGTAATCAATTTGGCTGTATGCGGCTTTGGATTGCGATATGGAAATAAAACAAATAAATAAATAAAAATAATTGAATTTCGTTCTTTGTTTTTGAGTTTTTCGTTATTCTTACGTCATAGGTTTCTTATTTAAATAAAATAAAAAAATTATTGTGTTTAACATAAAATAAATAAAATAATAAATAAAAAACATATTATTTAATAAAAAAAACTTTACCGACATGCATAAGGTTTAAATAACCTAAAAAAAGTGCATGCCTTTAATTGAATTTCACTGAGGTAGTTACACTAAATTCAGTCAAATTTGGCATCCTTTTACCATTTGATTAGATAGAGTCTGAAAGCGCAAATCGGTCGGATACCATACAAATTAACTGATTTTCCGAAATTCAATTTTTTCTCTATAACTCGTAATTCGTATACTGCAACAGAGTACATTTTTTTCATTATATTGATTTATAGTCTCTGTCAAAATTTGAGAAAACTGTGGAAGATTTAAAACATATATTCTTGGCCTCATATCTGTCAAGTTGTTTTTCTTCTTAGGTGGTGGCTAGAAAATAATTTTAAACGCTTCGATCCTCAGCGCTTCTCCTCCAATCTGTCACACGAAGTTTCGATAATACTTCAAGTAGTTACATTGAATTCAACTAAATTTAGCATACGCTATGCGTTTGATAAACTTAATTCTGAGAATGAACATGAAACATGGGACAGAGAGCAGTTCCATGCCCATTTGGCTACATCTCATACAAATTAAGCGGTTTAGATACATGTAATCTCCCATATAAACCGTCATTCGTCGACTTTAGTAATTTATATTACAGTCTACAGCATTGAATATAATGAGTGATAAAATGTGAAAGAAATCGGTAAAACCCGCCATTTCTAGTACACTTTCGTACAAATAATCTAATTTTCATTATATACTCCTGGATCTATATATTTTATTCAATTATACTTAATGTAGTGTTGATAAGAACCTAGTAATTTACCACGCACTTTCTGGCATTCCACAGCCTTTTGCACCAATGCAAAAGGATATTAAATGAAAATATATTGCACGTAAGTTAGTTCAGCTGACTGAACTTTCTATATTGGATATATCTTCACCACGTGGAATGCTATTAAACGTGTTTTTTATGGAACATACATGTCGTATCTTCTATCTTCTGACTTCAATCCACTACGTGATCTTATATTATCATATTACACGTTTGTGTCTTACTCAAACTCGAAATAAAGTTATAAACAATGATAAATTACATCACACTTTTGGCCCTCCACTAAATTATCAAGCACTCCAATTATTAGTCCTTTCAATTATAAAACCAAAGTTACTAATCCACTAATACTTCCCGGCAGACTATAAATATGGATCGGCATTATTCCCAATGAACTAAGCATTGAAAGCTAAATTTACTGCCACAGAATTTCATGACAAATGACGTTGAATGTTTGGCTGTTAAAAAGGTTGCAATCATCATTAATTTCAATTTACATAGAATGTTAAATGCAAAGGGAAAGAACAAAAAAGCACACGCAACGAAAATGAAACCTCAACAAAAATAATGATTATAAGCATTATTCGCATTATTTGACCTATAAACCATTAAGAATCGACCAAATATCCTCTTCAAATACAAAGATAATAACTAAGAGAAAACCAAATTTCTGTAGCAACCAAACGAAACTTGAACGAATAGCTGAATATTATGAAAAGAAAACAGCAAGTCTCAAACTGTATTGGGGTTTCTACTCCCTCACTGAAGGATAACCCAAGAAAGATAATGGTCACAAATGGTAATAAAAGCATCAACCATTAAACCCTCGCAATCCCTGACATCGCATTTGGGGAAATCCAAAACAGAAAATTATTTATTTGTTTCTATCAAGAGGTCGTACCTTAATTTATATCACTTTATTACGATACATTTTGGCATAATGTCCTCTTACTGTTGAATGTTGGCCAAGACTCAGCATCATCTTGTACATCTTCTTATTTTTTCGCATGAAGAAGAAAAAAAAAACAAACTCAAACTGAAGAGATTTCGTTGGTTTCGGTAAACACTCTGTTGAATGTTAGCGTATCCATATCTGGTAGAGTGGTGGGGGAACTGATTCCGATGTGAAGCCTAATGAAATGATGAATGTTTTGTGCTTTGACCCAAAAGTACCAAAAATTTGTCAATTTATCATTTTGCCCATAAAAAGGAATATTTATTTTACTGTTTGTAGACTAAAAGGATATGCTAATTTGTAACGAATTTGCTCAAATGGAAGTGATTTCTAATAGAGGAAATTTTGAGATGGATTTTAAATTAGTAGCTACTTGTCATTTGTGAAGTTAAGGCTGAAGGATGTATTTCCTAAATATCACAGGAATGTCTGCCAAACGTAGTATATTTATGAATTCAGGTGAAACAGGTTGCCATTAAAGGTCGTATAAGCAAACGTCATTTGTTCAGAATAAATTCATTAAACATTTTTCAAAAGCATTAAATAGTTTCGATTATTTTGTATTTATTCCAGCGATACGAATTTTGGACAGCTGCCATAAAATCAACAGAGACTAAACACCGTCATTCACTGATTTATCCCCATACAACGATTGGACAAAAATAGAGGAAAAGGTCGCAGATAAATGACGTTTGGTACACAGTCTTGCTGGGCCATAGTTAAGAAAAAAAAACTTCCCATACAAGCGGCTTATGGCTTCATCCCATAACACCGCTTTAGAGGGTCTTATGTTGGCCAAGATTTGCATGAATTCATGTGGTAATAGATCGAACTTGTGCAAATTGTTGACAGAATCACACATTACCGTCTTGTATTTTTTATACAAATTCAATCTGTGGACCTCCAAATTAGGTGACACTCTTGTCTGCAGCCTTCAACTGAGTGCAAAATATGGACCAAATCCAAACTCTCATATAAATCAGGCGTCTTCAATATGAACCGAAGTGAGTGTCTTAAAATGTGTTCATACAGCAACAACTTATTGATCATCAGATTTTGATCAAACTACATGCAACTGAAGTTTGCTTATTATTGCCTCTTAAAGGCGATGAAAGATTGGAAGCAAACAGATTACGCCCATTTATTTGTCAAAAATTTATTAGGTGCGCAATTAAGTTCTCGCTGTTTTATTTTTTCTAAAAATGCAACTTTATTATGAAAACATGAAAACACATATACAAATGACTCATTGAAAGTATTGCCCATCGCTAGCTGTTACTTTTTCCCAACTTTCTGGCAAAGCTCGAATTCCATCATTCCTTGATGTCGTCATATGAATGGAACTGCTGATAATCCAGACCGTGTGCATTGAACGAACGTGGACTGCGACCGGTGATACTTAGACTGCGTAATATCTGGAAAATATGGCAGATGGGTTAAGACTTCCTATTTCAACGTTTCCAAGTAGGGTTTAACGGCTTGGCAACTTGAGGCCGAGCGTTGTCATGTTGAAAAATAAATTTTTCGTGCCTTTCCGCACTTTGTAAGCGTTACTCGTTCAGGGCTTGTTTTAATCGCATTAATTGAAGTTGATATCGATCCCCAGTGATGGCTTCGCTTGATTTCAACAGCTCGTAATAAAAACACCGACTCAGCAAATATAGAGCATAAACTTCGGCGCTTAAATATTATAAATATATTAAATATATATAAATATAGGGCAGCCCCCATGACTTTCTTTTCTTTGGATTGTTGTAATGAATCCATTTTTCATCACCGGTTACAATGCTATGAACAAAACACTTCCTTTTTTGTCGCTGAAGCCGTTGTTCACTGGCGAAAGAACGACGCTCAACGTCCCTTAGTTTCAGCTCATAAGGAGTCCAAGTTCCTTGCTTTTGTATCGTTCCCAATGCAAGCAACCGCTTGGAAATGGCGGTTAATTCCTAATATTGAATCAAGCTCTACTTGCATTTGACACGGATCCCCATCAAGCAATGCCGTCAATTCAGTATCTTCGAAGGGTTTTCAACTTCCTTTTTGCCGTCTTTAAAGCGACGGAGCCAATCTCAACACGTTGTTTCGCTTAAAGTAGCATTTCTGTAAACATTCTGAAGCTCTCGATGAGCTTCAGCCGCTACTTTCTTCGATTGAAAGAAAAAAAATCAATACTTTTCGCATACGACAATTACGAGTATTTGCCACAAAATCATACACATTCATATAGCTAAAAGTATATGACGTCAAAAAAAAAAATCACTATTGTGTCGAAACGGTATGTTTGGCACATGACTATGCTTGGCTCATGACGTTTAAGTTATGGCAGAATCGACTGGCACTTACAGGTGGTGTCGTCTACTGTTAAACAGCGAGAACTTAGTTGCGCACTTAATAATATCTTTTTTCAGGTTCACAAATAGTTTTTGTGTCTATATTCGGATATGTTTTCGTTTCCCTTCTTTAAATTTGCGAAATAAAATTTTCATCCCGTTTTTTTTTCATTTTTATGCTTTTCAATAATAATAATAATAATGGTCCAAATTGCCAGATAGGTAAAGAAAAAATCACTTCTTTTTGTTTTTTGGCCCTCCGAACATTGTCAATGTTTGTGTCGCAGCTTTCAGAAAGTTGATTTTTCACATACGAGTACGTTTTTTTTTAGTTTACGTCGCGTAAAATCTTTTTTGGTCGATTTTACTTTCAACTTAAAGGACAACTACGAATTAAATTTTTGGAATTACTTGTAAACAAACAACAAAATCCGTTTTTATATCCAGTCATTCCATCGAAAACCTATATATTTGGCACACTCTGGAGGTGCCGAAATATGTTAAATCAACAAACATGTTAGTTGTTTTATTTAATAGGTTTAAGAACTTAATAACAAATAATTTTAAACAGAATTGGGGTCATCATTTAGAGGGCGATTTTTGTCCATGGGACAAAGTTTTGCTGTATGCACTTGGTAAACTCGGTTCTGATAATGGAAATGGATCGCAGTGTCACGTCCTTTCGGGAACGATTTTTACAAATTTTATATTTCCTCTCTAATTTCTGATTCATTGACTTTTGTGATTTCGATCACATCAAAAATATACTATAATTATGATTGGTAAAATATCGATTGGATAAATACGCCCTTCCTAGTAACTCCGAAATATACTTTATAATTTAACTCACATATTCCTAAATTGAAATCTTGCATTCAATTGCACTTACTTCAATATAATATAGCAAGCGTTGTGTCTTTGGCAATCTTGGCTCTGCGAATGAAAATGAATTGTATTGCCAGGCAACTTTACGGTTGTTCTACAACTTTTAAGAGCAAGGCTCGGTTGTAAAATTGGCATATTTTATTTTAAGAGAATTTTGAGATAAGAATATTGCGATGCACGCACGGCTCTTTGTTCTTTTGCACCAATGCGAAATGGTATTGAGTGAGTTATGTGTAAATTAATTCACTTGACTGAAATTTCTGTTCTTATTTTCTGTATTTATTTCGAACAACATCGGGCTCTATCGGCTTGTAGGAAGATTCGTCCACTCTTAGAATTTCTGTTGCCTATGTTAAAGGGCAATTGCAGAGCTGTTTATGGTAACTCACTAACGAACCCTGTAGTCTGTAATTCAAATAATATCAAACTTGGTATTAAAGCGGATGTCCACTATTACTGTATTCGAAATAATAGAATAATCTAAATACAAAGCTATCGTAGCACCCGCAATGAAGAATAATAAGAATATTCTTCTGAATAACGTTAATAAGTTCAAACTGGCGAAACGGTAATTACCATTAATCATTTTGCTTTTCATAATAATTTGCTACTTAGTTCCATTCACATCACCATTCTGGTGAGATCGACCACCAACAGACAATCAAGCAAGCATTTTAAAATCCATTTCCTTTTTCTTCATTGTTTAAGGAAGAAACCACTCTGCTGTCTCCTTATTGTATCCACTAAAAGATTTTCAGAAATATTTTTCATTTGGTTTTGGTTCACAGACCATTTGCACTCTATGAGACATTTCAACCCTCACAGATTTCGAATCTATTTTTCGAAAAATACTTAAAGCAAAAAAGCAAAAGTCAAAAATGTCACTAGGATTTTGTAAATACTCACACTCCGTTGGTATCCTTGTCGTTGTGTTTTATCCTTGGCTGAAAAGGACTCTCGACTTGTGTGGAAAGGGGACAGTGGCGAGAGTTTTGCTCGTCTTAGGGCGAGGAGGGTAGAAATGTCAGAGTTCATTTGTCTTGTCATTATTAATAATTTTTGAGTGTAGTAGTTTAGTCTTAAGGATAATGCAATAACCATTATAATGTCGTTGGTAATGATTTCTTATGGAGTCACACAGTCATCAATTTTAATTCGTAGAAAGGACTTGTTAGTTGTTGGGTTGGAGAAGATATGGAGGAATCAGAGTTACCAGATGTTTAAAGATGTTTAAATATTTATTCACTATATTAAGAGCTGCGCGTTGTGTACGTATGAGCAAGTATCACAAATACCAGTAGATGGTGTTGCACTCATAGTAGACGGTAATACAGGACGATATGGAGCTACGGATAATGAACATGGTATTCTCGAGGATATCGGAATTGGTCTTTGTAAAATAATCTATACAAGTACTAGGTTTCAAGTGTTTTTGAACAAAGTAAGTTATTAACCGGTGCACAAATTTCTGTCAGGTGGACTGACTTACATACGAGTATACTTTTACCCATAGTCAAATGTGCAGAATGCCTGAAGGGGCGTGGTAAATTGCTACTTTGTTATATGCATCCAGAAGAAGATAATTTGTATGGGAGGTCCAGTCGATTTTTTTGCCACTGTAATCTGCGCATTAGTATTTGCAGAGGCAAAATTCAATTTCGTCAAATCGGTCAATATGCATAGAAAAAAAAAACTCGAATGGGTTTTGGACAGCAGTCCATTTTCATGCTTAGAACCAAGTTTATTAAACACTTGATGATCGCCAAGTTTGGCAACTACTTCAAAGATAGAAAACCAAGAATGAGGTAAATCGGTCTTTTGGTAGGTAACAAAGGAGCCGATTTATCCCATGTTGTATAAGATATTATAAAACAATACAACAACTAGAAATTAAGGTTGCTGCAGTTTGGCAGGGGGAAACATGAATTTTGGAAAATCGGTCAGTGTGTACGAGTATGTGGAGGTACCAGATGCGGTGTGGTTACTAAGTCGATTTAGGTTGCTCCAGTATACACATTAGAAAACTTAGAAATCAGAAAATTGGTCAATTTGTGTGGGAGTTCCCGGCAGGCGCAGGCGGATATAGAACATTTACAACCCCCGATTACGATTTGGCCGGCCTGCCGACCTGCCAACCGGTTATCCTACCAAACAGCCAGATAGACTGATATCGGTCAATCGACTTAAAAGGTCACTTTTGGTCAAAAAATACTTGATACCTTCAGGTTGTTACATTCTTGTATCAAATGATTACGCCTTCATTCCTCCAGGTGAATCTATACAAAAGAGAACGGAGCACATTGTCACATCTATTCTGATACCTCCTAATTTTTTATTGATTTTGTTACAACCAGCAGAAAT
>JAHXMU010000507.1:228339-241107 GCA_019455685.1 Philornis downsi
GAACTTTATTATATCGGAACAACACATCGGGCAGATGGCCGCCGCGGCTTTGCTAGCACACAGGCGATCTTTTAATGAAATTTTCAATGACCGTTTTGCATAAATGCTGCGGTATTTCATTAATGCAGCGTCCAATTTCCTCTTTTAAGACTTGAATCGTCGTCGGCTTATTCGTGTAAACCATCGACTTAAAAAAATACCAATGAAAAAAGTCTATTGGTGTTAAATCGCACGATCTAGGCGGCCAATTCAGGTCTCCAAAACGCGAAATAACACGACTGGAAAATGACTGATGCCCACACATGCCCTCAACAATCATTTCTTCCTTCTAGGCACGAAAAAACTGGTTATCATTTCACGATACCGAACACCATTGACTGTTTGCGCTTGACATGCCTCATTTTCATAAAAAAAGGTCCAATGATTCCTCCAGCCCACAATCCACACCACACAGTGAGACGTTGAGGATGCATTTGCTTCCCGTGAATCACTCGAGGATTTTGCTCACCCCAAATGTGAAAATTCTGCCTATTGACGAAGCCATCAAGGTAGAATGGGCCTGGTCACTGAAGATGATTTTATCGGCAAAATCGGCATTTCCATGTTGTCTCTCCAATACCCAATTAACGAACTCCCTTCGCTGTCCATGGTCAGCTGACTTCAGTTCCTGAGTCAATTGAACTTTGTAAGCATGAAGATGCGAATCTTTCGTCAAAATTCACTGCATGGTGGATTTGGAGACAACAATTTGCTGAGCTCGGTGTCGAATTGAGGTGGATGGAGTTTGAGCGACATCATCACGTATAACTGCGACATTTTCGGTCGATCGACCTGGCAAATTTATCCATTAATCTCTTTACAGTTGACTCTTTTGAGGCATTATTTTGACCCCAAATTGATCGCAATTTGCGAACTATAGCCGCAAAACTTTCACCATTTTGGTAAAACAATTTCACAATGAGAATGCGTTGTTAATTCGTGTAGCGCTCCATTTTTAGTAACCTCATACCTTCTACTAGCAAACAATAACAATTGTTCAAATGTCAAACAATGACACTTCGAATGGCGCCAAATCTAAATCATGAATTCTTGTTGGGACACCCCTTAAAATGCCATTTAAATGACAGCCAGTGAATCCTTTTGAGGAAGTTTTTGACCACTTGTTCGCACATTTCAGGTGGTATCTCAGCGGTAACCTAGCGAATGTTGGTTTTCAAATGCTTTAACGTTTGGGAATTATCCGCGTAAACACGATCTGTGATGTAGCCCTCCAAAAGAAAAACCTAACGGTGTCAAATCGCATGATCTTGGTGGCCAATTGACGTCGCCAAAACGCTAAGTTAGGCTTTCTGAAAATTTCTCCTGCAATAAAACCAAAATCAGTCATGTTGCGTGGCTCGTTGCACCGTCTTATTGAAACCACACAGCGTCCAGTTGCTAATCTTCTTCAATACCAGGCGAAAAAATGTCGGTTATCATCATATCGGCTCCTCGGATTATCCGCCACAGAAGCGATGCATTGTGATGATGCACAGGCCTGAACACATCAATAATGCTCCCAATCTATTCAAATTTCTTTATAATCCCGCAAAGTCTTTGTACAGTAGGTCGATTATGATGACCACAATCACCCCGTAATGCACGAAAAGTGTCCATGTTTGATTCATGTAGGTTTGTAGTAGGTTTAATCCATTTTTACTCGTTCTTCGGTTGTTAAACCATCGATACTCGTAAATGGTAATCCTTTCACTAATAATACTTCAGATGATAGGTATTTAAGAGCTGACAGCTTAGCTACACCGGCGGTTTTCAAGCCATTATATAGATAACTCTGTATCTTTGACGATCCAGGTACAGGGAATGAAACTTGGTGATATTCACTTCTGGTACTTCATTCACAAATTGACATATTTTTCGAAATTTAGTAATTTCTCTGTAATTTGTAATTAACATGGCATAATAGTCTATATGTTTTTTCATTACATTGTTTTATAATTATCTATGAAACTGGGAAAAATTCGGTTATTCAGATCACATCGAAATTTTTTTCATGTTCGAAAGGCTCCTGGCGCTCCAAAAATTTACCGATTGGTTCAGCGTTTTGGGCAACAAGGGGCTGTCTGTGATCTTCCGCATGCTGGGAGACCTCGTACAGTTCGAAATGAAGTGACCATTGCTCGAGTGCAAGCAAGTATTGAGGAAAACCCCGAAACTTCCACTAGGCGACGTTCTCAGCAGTTAGAGATGTCGAGGCGGTCTTCGCAAAGAATTTTACATATGTTACATCTTTTCCCATATAAGATGCAATTAATTGACGAGTTAAAACCAAATGATGCACAAGAACGCATTCAGTATAGTCGCCGTTAACGTTACTTACGCGCCACCCTTTACATACGAGATATCAAAAGCTCGGGTAGCATATTCGAAAAAAAAAGACAACTAATTTTTCAACTCTATATATTCAATCGCCATTCGTTTCATGCCATATTTTATCGGTAATGCAACTTTGTAAAATCGTTTTCGCGTTTATGCAATTTTATCATTAACTGCATTATTGGTAGCCTCTTCGCTGTTCATATGTAGCTGGAACTACTATATAAAATGATAGACAAATTTCCTTAGCATCTGAAAATGCAATAACGTCGACCGATTCTACAACAGTACGCTATTCGAAGATAAGAAATAATGGCGCAGTTTTTTTTGCGTTTTTAAAAGGGTATCATTTGATAGTAACTGTCTAACCAGTTTCAAAAACATTTAGATTTCCCCCAGTAAAGTAAAGTGGCATTAATATTTTTGTACCTTTCCCGAGGAATGAAGCTATATAACGGGTGGCGCAGAAGAACGTGCATATTTAAAAAATAGATTAAAAAATCAATACAAAAGGTATGGTTAAAATAAATCTAAGGCATTGTAGAGTAATAAATGGAGTTTATTTTTTAAAAATAACATCATCTAAATGGTGACCCTCTCTACAACGGCACTCCTCTAACCGCAAACGAAAATTATTGAAAACTTTCTTCAGTAATACTGGTGTAATGGCTGTCATTTCACCATGGATATTCTCCTTGAACTGAACGATGTTTCTTGGATTATTACTGTAGTCTGGACTACGTGGGGGCCATGGGATATCACCTCTTTTCGAAATCAGTCTGCCAGGGAACATCTGCTTCACCACCACCATGGAGTCATTTGATGTGTGACAGGTAGCTCCATCTTGTTGGAACCAAGTTCTGGAATTCACTATTCTTGAACTTTCAATTTCTGGAGTCAAAAATCCGTCCAACATCTCAACATAGCGTTCCGTATTAACCGTGACGTTTTGGCCTCGCGCATTTTCGAAGAAAAAAAGACCAATTATTCCTTTTCTAGAGATTGCTGCCCATACTGTCACTTTAGGACTATGCAATGGTTTCTGGTGTTTGATTTTGGGATTTTCACTGTTCGAGTAACGACAATTTTGATGGTTTACGAACTCATTCATAAGGAAATGAGCCTCGTCAGAGAAAAGGATATTGTCAAAATTGGAAGATCGATTAAGCATTTTATTAGCAAATGCGAGCCTTGCTATGAAGTCAGACTCTTTCAATTCTTGTGTTAATTGCAGCTTATATGGATGCAGTTTAAGATCCAATGTTAAAATTCGTTGCAAACTTCGTCGCGATAATTGTAAGACAGACGATCTCTTGCGAGTCGACATTTGTGGATTTCCTCGTACTGACTCCATAACTCTTTCAACATTGTCTTCGGTCCTAGATGTTCTTGGGCGACTATTTGCTTGTGGTTTAAATGCTGAACCGGTCTCTTCAAAACGCTTTACCCATATTTTAATTAAATTAGCACTCGGAGCTTCACTAATTCACCGTAGTCCATATTCAGCACAATATAGTCGCCTAGTAGCAATATATGAACGAGAGTTCTCGTAAAATGCGCACACGCAGAACGCACGACGCTTCCCGTCGAAGTGATTCATAGCGACTGAAACTACATGAGCCCGCCAACCCAACGATGTAGGCGCCCTCCGCCCGCGCCTTTTCTACCCCAAAAGAAAGATGATGCAATATGCACGTTCTATTGCGCCACCCTGTATATAGCTTAAAATACGTAGTCTGATTTGATATCACAGAAGGTGCGGTCGGTGGTCCGATCGATTGTTTCAAGATTTTCCTAAATATTATAGGTATAATGTGAGCACAATTTACAAAATTAAGTAACAGCGAATTCACGATTATGGCGGAGAAATTTAATTTCGATAAATCGTCCAATGTGTATGACAAATACCAGAACGGATGTGGCAACGCCTTCCATTTTCATTCTTAGCACTTAGTACTCTAATCGCTTGATGTCTGCCAAATCTAATTGATGTCGGTGTAACTGCTTGAAGGATATGAAGCTAAAACCGGCACTGAAATTTTAACTAAATTCGTTTTGTGCTGCAACATAAAAGGACCTGAATTAAAGCACACTAAAAGTATAAAAAGGTAACTTTCTGAAATCGCCAATTTGGGAAATGTAGAAGGAATGGGAATCTAAATTGACCAATTTGCATTTGTGGCACGCAAGGCAGTGCAGTGTAGTTTCATTCGCAATACTAAATGCCTGATATGAGCAATTGAAAAAAAAAAATAAAATGCGACTCCAAGAATAAATAAGTTAGTCCGTAGACTCTTTCACATTTTTAGCCACTATTATAAACAATACAATTTAGGAGAATTTAAATAAGTTCGGACTACGGAGCGTTTAATCGATCGATTTGATCAAAATCTGTAAAATATTATGTTGAAAGTATAAAAATTTTATATACCATTAATAAACGTGCGTTTATTATTGTGTCTTGCTATCCCCTAAAATGTCCACGTATAAATCAAATAGCTTCTTTGCAAAATTTTCCAACAATTGACTAACCGTCCTCGAACTTTTGCAAATACGGCACCACTGCCTTATCGGTATACGAATATATTGCTCAAGTATTCAACAGTTGTTCCCACAACCAATTTGTTATATGTAGAATTTTGCTTGATGTTGATAAATTATTTGTAACCCAATGTTCATTTTTTCATTTTAGATTTTTTGCTTCGTAATTCCCTAAAATGTCAAAATGTCAGTTAGTAAATGCTTTGGCAAATATGTGTAGTACTCCAATATTTGTTGCTCTTATTTAAATAGAGATTTTCCTTGGGCACGAAGAAAAAAAAACGAGAAAAAAAGGAAATATATAATAATAAATTTTCCATCAAAGGAAATATTGTTGACAACCTTAGGAGCTAAAGGATGTTGAAATGAAAATGTACATAATTTGTCATAATCAACTGTTAGAAAATAAAATTTTTACTTTCTTTGAAAGTGGATTAAAGTATTAAAAAATTGATTATCTGGAAATGATATATTTGTAATTAGTTTTTCATTCCGTAACATTCCTGTCCTTAACACCAAATCCGATGCAATTAAAGAGACTATAAAACAAGGTAGCCGTAAGCAAGAAAATATGATTAATTTTATCTGTTCAAATAATGTGCTATTGAAATGCTATTATTACATATGCATTGCTCGTACAAGAGGATTTCTGCATTGAGTCCAGATGAGTAGTCTTAGCGTTTCACAGACGTTTTCTCCTCAAAAGGTGTATATTTGTTATAAAAAGCCAAATGCTGATTGAAGATAAAAATGATGAGATGTATTCTATAAGCTTCTAGAAGAAGTCAACAAGATTTTCTTATCACAACGGTTTCTTTGGCTGATGCTCCTAACACGGTATTAAATAGAACGGGATTCCCCTACAAAAATGTCCATAAGGCAACTTGGAATACTATCGGTGTCATGAATATGCGTCTGATCCGTCGAGCCAACATATATTCTAATCACCACAATATTGAGCAGACCAACAATAAAGAACGATGGATGTCACAAAGTTGCGTGTCACCGAGGTAGTCATAGCACAGTCCAACAAAATCTCTCAATTGAAACGACACAAAACAGCATCAAATTACGTATTCGGTGAAAACTGCCGCAAAACCGTATTTGAATTTAAAAAGCGATCTCATATAAACCTTGTTACGATGGTGAGTATCTTTTTGCGTTTAAGGAAATAAATGCAGCATAACTAGTGACGCCGCAGACAATTGTAATGCATGCTATGAGGGACGGCTCTAGGGAAAGGAAACTATATGTAGATGTAGAGTGGAGTTCTAAGCGGAATGAACGATTGTGAAAAGAGCGGAAGGGCGAAAATCATAGGCTGGTACTGCAAAAATTGTATTGTATTGTATGTTATGTCCTTGTAAGATAATACTGACCTACTTGAGGCTTTCAGTGTCTTTACTGAAATACTTTAAGAAGCTACTGTGCCCTCTGCGTTTCTTTGGACAGGGCGGCAATCTGTTGTGAAATATCTTCGACATGCCTTCGGAGACTATGTGTTACTGTAGCCTTCTCAAGCATTGAAAAATCAGCAAATTAGATTCTGATGGTAAACAATGACAAAGCCCAGATATTTAGTAACACGATTAATGTGACATACTCATGGACTCGTTATCGTTAACGGAGAGAATTAGCATTGTACGAATTATGAGCTGTATAAATTATATTCGCACACACGAATTGATTTAACGCATCAAAATGCAGACTGTGCTGATTGGATTTTATCGGGAATAACGGAATTTTGAGACCTTGCAGATTTTCGAGAGCTAATCATACATGCTGCTACTACTTTTGCAGCAATTTTATGTTTAGTCCCAGACACAGCCACCTATTTTTATTTAAGTGACGATTATATTGACATTTCAGACGAACAATTCGAGTAATAGAGTAATCGACAAGTCTTGTAAATGCTTCTCAAACTACAGGTCTCATTGAACGAGTGTAGCTGTACCGTACCTCTTTCATGGGGTGTAGTAGAATTTGTTTTTATAACAATATTCAATATTCCTCAAATTTTGTGTCCGACCGTCAGTCCATTATGCAATTTTTCTAGAGTTTTGTTCAATTTCATCTTCTTTGTATGTTGGTGTGCATGAGGCATGGTGGTTATCTCGTCCTAAATTTTAATCCAGCACCTGCTATAATATTACGGTCTCTTGTGGGATGGGAGTAAATGAACAATTGCTGTAAACCAATGTAAGAATTCACCATTTTGAAGAGAACGCTAACAAAATGTTCCCATTGTACATCTATTTTATTTTAAATATAATCATCATATTTACCGCATCAAAATCTAGGAAGATGTAGGGCTTACAATTACCTTTTAGAAGGCTTTTATGAAAGGATGTGTACACATGGTTAGCCCAAAGCTTTTGAAATTCGTACTTATTGTATGTATTTCCTAAAAATCACTAACGCTTCATGGCATTATCATAAAACTAACCCTTCTAGGAGCCGTAATTATTCAATATTTCCTTGAAAATGCTCCAACCACATTGTGTGCTACTTAACTTCAACCATTCATATCCAGCATTACTCGCCTGAGAATATCTACTAACACTACTAATGAAATGTTTAACAACTACTTAAGTGTTAAACAAATCCCAATGACCCATAATATTAGCATATTCCTTGAACACATATACCCATACCCTCCCACATCCACATCCACACCAACTCATATATGCTTATTACACACCGTATAGAGCAAACACATCTGGGGATGTGGGATGCAGAGAGACATAAAGAGGGCTAAAAAGTTTGCATAACTAACATAATCATAACCATTCTAATACATTCTCATTCTCTGCTAGTCTCTTTTTTTCATTTAGATTTCCACCATCCCGTTGCGAAACCTATAGATGGTGGTAGATAAAGTGGAACTGGGCAAAAGGAGGGTTTCTAGCATTGGGACCACCTTCAATTTCTCTGCTATTGGCGCCACAAACTATGAAAGAACATTTTCGTAGAATATAAAGTTTAAACGTTGGTATAGCTCGTAGTATGGCTTTAGATTTACATGGCGAATACGTGCGGAATATGTTAAAGTTCTAAATTGCATCTTTGCCTATTGAGTATTTTAAAAATTACCGATTCTGTGTAGTTCAACGATGGCCTGCGGCGTATTGGAGAATGTTTCTGAGTTCTCTATGGTATTTTAAGAAACCACTTTTGGGTGTTAAGTTTACTTTTTGGTATGTTGAGTGGGAAAAGATGTTATTGGACCGTTGGTCATAAGTACATACTGGGGTGGTTGTGTTAGTCCTACTAGAGACGGCGTAGTTATCCTGTCGGTTGAAAAACATTACAGGGTGATTTTTTAAGATTTAACTTTTTCAGGTTGGCAGCACTGGTTGGTAATGGCGTCCAAACCTTATCTGTCAAAGTGAAAAGAGTACAGTACAGTACAGTACAGTATACTCTGCTCAGTATATCATCGTGGAAAGACTAAACGAGCAACGATTGGAAATCGTTGAGATTTCTTATCAAAATTCGTGCTCTGTGACAAATCCACCATTTTATGGTCAACATAATCGACCTGTTGAATCAACAAATCGTCCTATTGTCTCCAAATTTCGCACCAAATTTACTCTGTTGGACATAAAACCCTCGACTTGCATGCATAGAGTGCGTACTGAAGAAAATATTGCAGCCGTAGCGACCAGTGTTAATGACGATCGTGAAATATCAATTCGTCGTCGTTCTTAACAATTGGGCATGTGTTACTCAACTACAAGGTATTGTTTTTTGCTCCAATTGGTTAAGTTGAACTTAGTTGACATGGGGTTCCATCAGGACGGTGCAATATGCCACACTGCTCGTGAAACAATGGATTGTTGGGGGATGAATTTGGTGAGCAGCTTATCACGCGATTTGGCCCTGTGAGTTGGCCGCCTAGATCCTGTGATTTAACGCCTCTTAATTATTTCTTGTGGGGTTATGTCAGGTCGTTAGTCTATGTGAACAAGCCGAACACTATTGAAGCCTTACAGGATAACATAACACGAGTTATTCGTGGAATACAGGCCGAAATGCTCGAAAAAGTGACGAAAAGTTAAACCTTCCGAATGGACATTTTGAGACGGAGTGTTGTGTGCCTCGTGGCAACGTCATGTTGAAACCGCATATTGTCCAGTTTATAAACTTCAATTGCAGGTGAAAAAAATCGGTTATCGTACTGTTATAGCGCTCTGAATTGAAATTGGGATTATCCGCCACACTTTCACTAACAGTTGCGATGTTTTTGGTAGCCTGGACATTGCGGTGATTTATACGCCTGACCACATCTGTAACGCTTCCAATCTCTTCAAATTTCTTTATAATCTTGTTAATTCCTTGCACTGTAGATTGATTATGACGACCACAATCATCCCGTAATGCGCGAAAAGTGCCCACGTTTAAATCACCACTTTTGTAATAAGTTTTAATTATTTTTACGCGTTTTTCGGTTGTTAAACGATCCAATAAATAACACTTCAGATGACGGGTATTTAACAGCTGACAGCCTTGCAAGACCGGTGGTTTTGAAACTACTAAATTGGTAACCCATACAGTGATTAAAAGAAAGTTATTTGTGTTTCTTATTATATTCCAATTGATGAGCCACCCTATTTATGTGATTCAATTTAGCAGACTGAAAGTTTTGTGCTTGCACGAAACCTTAAAACCGTATATGAGTTTAACTAGTTCTTTCCCGCATCTATAAACTTCTAAAGAAATAGAAGTGATCATAGTTTCTTATAAAAAAATAGAATGCGAGGTGTGTTCAAAATATAAGGTGAGTTTTCAAATTTCGCGGACTACGACATTCGACTTTCGATTATTATTATTTTTTTTCATGTTGGTACACTCGTCTCGAAGATATGTTGACGGTTTTATCCATATAGCATGTTTAGTTTGTTTGTGAAGGGCATAAAAAGACAAGTGTTTTCCGTGTCCGGCGATTTTCTGCTATCATAAAAAATGTATCAAAGAGGTAGCATCAAATTTTGTGTAAAAAATGGAATTAAGTGCTCAAAAACGCTTGAAATGTTGACAGTGGCATACGGTAAGAGTACTCTGAGTCAAAAATATGTTTATAAGTAGTACAAGTTTTTCACAGAAGGTCGAGAAGATGTGAGTGACGACCCAGCACATCAACAACCGATGAAAATGCTGAGAAAGTGAAGAGAATCGTCGAATCACAAATAGAGATGTTGCTAAGGTTGTCGGCATATCGGTGGGCTCATGCCAAGCAATATTTTCGGAAATTTTGGACATGATGCGTGTGGCAGCGAAGTTCGTTCCAAAATTGCTGAATTTTGACCAAAAACAGCGTCGCATGGGCATCGTCAGCGATGATCCAGATTTGCTTAAGGGGTTATAACTGGTGACGAATCATGGGTATATGGTTAGGACATCGAAACAAAAGCCCATTCGTCGCAATGGAAGAGTCCAGGAAAACCAAGACCAAAAAAAGCACGCCAAATTCGATCAAATGTCAAGGGTTTGGTCATTATTTTCTTCGATTACCATGGCGTAGTGCATCAGGATTTCTTACCACAAGGTCGTACGATAAATAAGGAGTATTACCTTGAATACGAAATACGAAAAAAAAAACGCTCGGAATTGTGGAAACAAAATTCATGGGGTTTGCATCATGATAATTCACTTGCTCACTCATCTTTGCTTGTGAGAGATTATTTGGCCAAAAACAACACTATTATCATGTCTCAGCCACCGTGTTCACCATATTTGGCCCCTGAGACTTTTTCCTGTCCGCAAGATTGAAGAGACCCATTAAAGAACGGCGTTTTACGACGATTGGGGAGATAAAAACCGAATCGCTGGGAGAGCCAAAGGACACATCAAAAAGTGCATGCCAGAATTGCCTTGAAAATTGGAAAAAACGCTGGCACAAGAGTATTACATCACCTTATTGTTTGAACACACTTCGTAGTCTTATGTTTATGATTGCGAACAGTCTCGTTGAAACATGGAAGGTACCGTCATTCCATAATTCTCGTCGTGCATGTGTAATACTCCCCAATAAGCCATTTGTATTCGCTTTATGATTTTGGAGTTTAATATTTTTGAGGTTCAAAGGCACCCCGAAAGCAGCTCTTACAGTCCAACAACACAACTCGTATCGGTATCGAAAGGGGTACTGCCACCCATTTTCATTCTCGGAGTGGCGTTTAAGTATCATATAAATTAGCATAGAAACTAAATTAACAGTTTTATTATTACGTTAGGTTTACTGACAGCGTACAATAATAACACAAGTTTTGGCATTGCTTCTCAATATGCCTGTATGTTGTAGAGTAGGGTATAAAGCAAACTGCAAAAACAAAACATCCTTCATATCCGAAGGATG
This sequence comes from Philornis downsi, assembly GCA_019455685.1. Lineage (NCBI taxonomy): Eukaryota > Metazoa > Arthropoda > Insecta > Diptera > Muscidae > Philornis > Philornis downsi. Next base: position 239,612 of record JAHXMU010000507.1, read on the forward strand.
GTTAATCCTCCTTCGGAGGATAAATAAATTGCATTAAAATTCCAGGCCATTCATGTTTTGTTTCACTTAAAAATTCTGTTTAGTTTACACTGTATTTTCAATTCTTTCCATTCTCTCTCTCTCTCGCTTTATTGACCTAATACAATCGTATACGCAACATTAGGATTTGCGGTATTTGCAATGTTTAATGTAAAATTCCTTGATATCGATGTTTTCCTTATAAGGATATATGCTCAATACAAGTATTTACGTATGCTTGGGAGTATTTGCGAAGTTGTACTGAAAGTCGTATTGGTATTAGTATGATGTGCATGATACCAACCAATACTACATGTTCTCGATGTTGTAAAATATCCTCGGAGGCAATTAGTTTATTTGTGCAATTTCATTTCATGTTTAGGCCTTTGGAATTTTAATGTTTCCGTAAAGAAAAGTTTTCGTTTCGATTGGCCAATACTATTTCAGAATATTTTAAAATTTTCTAGTTTGTGGGCGGATAGCTTTTGTGAAATGTTTTCTTTTTCAATGACCAAAAAGATTGTGATCACGTTTGTTTTGGCTAAAGCAATTTCATTTATTCCTTACCTAATGTTTGATTTTACTTTGGGGAAAATTCACTGTATTTGTATTCATTTATTTTTAATGTTGACAATGAAATAAATGTCCTGGTAAAGCAGCAGAAATGAAAGACAATTGCTGGATTCATTAACATTTCGATTTGAAAATTTTGCAGAAACACCTGAATTGATGGTGATTTCCGTAAAGCGTTCAGGAGAAAGCGATACCGCATACATGGTGAAGGCCATGTGAGAAAGAACAACATAATAAGAAACAAAGAAAAGTTATTAGCCTGTTTAAGTGGCAGAAATGATTGTTTGAAAAACAGTAGAACGAGTATATAAAAAACCATTGTAAGGGATATAGCAATGAAACATAATAGTAGTTCGTGAAGCGGGCCTTCCTGATTTAAAATACAACCAGAACAGAAATTGCGGTCCTTTAAACAAATTTACATGTACAGGGTGGTGCACGAATGGTGCTACAAACGCAATGGCAATATTAATGGAGATCGTTATTTAAAGATGTTGAATATTGATGTTCCAGAAAGATGGAACCACTGCATCCATTGGCGGACCGACTACGGCAGAGCTCCAATAAAAATTCCCAAACAAAGTAACATTCAGAAATTTTCGCTGGCCGCCAAGATTACCTGACCTGATTGCACCAGACTTGTTTTTTAATGGGATTATGTCAGGCAAGAGGTGTACAGAACGAAACCAAAAAATTTGACCGAGCTGAAGCAGTTCACTAAAACAATAATTGAGGCGATTCCGCAATGAATAATTTTCTGACCATTTACGGTCTATCATCTCCAAAACCGATTAATTATGTTGTATATAAAATAAAGTTAAATCTTCTATGGTACACAAAAATATAAATAAATAAATGAATAAAATAAAATAAAATAAAATAAAATAAAATAAAATAAAATAAAA
>JAHXMU010000507.1:241507-256614 GCA_019455685.1 Philornis downsi
TAAAATAAAATAAAATAAAATAGAAATATAATAAAATAAAATAAAATAAAATAGAAATATAATAAAATAAAATAAAAAATAAATAAATAAATGAAACACATTGATTAAAAAAACTTATTTAAATTTTTCATTGTAGTGCAATCAGTGCGCCACCTTTTTTTTACCCAATGCCGTTTGAGTTAGTGCTAAAATGTGAGAGGTAGCACAAGGTACACTGTAAAGGGACAAGTTGTTATCAAAAAAATTTTGATTTAAGGAACAATAAAAGAAACAATATTATAACTTAATAAGTCCTGTTATTATAACTTATTCTCTTTTACTTAAAGAATGCATAGAATATCTTGACTTTTGCCAAATCAGTTCATTACTATGTGTGCTGCTCCAAGTGGTTGGCGATGTAATAGATTTTCATTCGCTTAGTATACTGAAAGCCTGACGCGTGCTAATTATGCAGAACTTAGTGCAACTAAATGAGAAACACGAATCTGTAAATACAAATATGTATTAAATTAGGTAATTTGTGTGGGAGTTACCAGAATCGGTATGGAAACCCGGTGTTTTTTTACATTTTACCAAGCACTGTAATGCATGCAATTGGCTAAGAATTATATTACTGCAGTCCAGGAATTATGGATTACAGTGGAAAACGAAATTTTGATAATTGGCAGTTTTGCATGTTTTTGGCACCATGAGGGGCGTGGCGGTGCAATTGAACTCCATTCGCTTAATTTGCAAAAAGCCAGATGCGTGTTAAATTATATAGAACTTAATACACTTGAATAAAGGATATGAGTCCGTTCTAGAAACGGTATGGTCAATCGGCCAATTTTTATCACATTTTACTAAGCGTTTTAATGTACGTTATTCGAATGAGATTTGGGAGAGCTCTCCAGATTCTGTGAGCTGACACGCACTCTATTTTTAGAATCACTCAACGAGACCCATAGATTCCAAAAGACAATTTAAGAAGCATGCACTAAACTTATCGATTAGCTGACTACTGAGGTGTCTATCAGACACCTTGAGGCAACCGTCGCTCAAATAATGGTAAGCAATTGTGTAGAGGTTCGTACCGGCGTTCACATGCATGGTAGCCGCCTGTGCTAACCATTCGGTGACGGTCAATGAAGGAGAACAAGTGTTTATCAGTAATTTTGACGGCAGTTGCCTGAAGGGGCGTGGCTATTGATCGTCTTTTCACAAGTTTCGCAAAGTATTATCAGTCAATTTAGTGGAGAGAAAATTGCAATCTGCTAATCGGAACATACCAATGATAAATTGAATTTCAGAAAACCGGTCAATTTGTACGAATGCTATCAGAAAGAGTGTGGCTAAGTGATTCATTTCTATTGTGTAATGGCATACGGTGAGAGTATTCTGAGTCAAAAAAATGTTTACAAGTGGTACAAACTTTTCCGATTTGCTTAAAAGGATCATAACTGGTGACGAATCATGGGTATATGGTTATGACATCGAAACCAAAGCCCATTCGTTGCAATGGAAGAGTCTAGGAGAACCAAGACCAAAAAAACACACCAAGTCCGATCAAATGTCAAAATGTTGCCCACTGTTTTCTTTAATTACCATGGCGTAGTGCAGCAGGAGTTCTTACCACAAGGTCGTACAGTAAATACGCCGTTATGCGCCGTTTGCGTTATGATAATGCACCTGCTCACTCAGAGATTATTTGGCCAAAAACAACGCCGTTATTATGCCTCAGCCGCCGCATTCACCAGATTTGGCCCCACGCAACTTTTTCCTGTACCCAAGATTGAAGTGACCCATGAAAGGACGGCGATTTGCGACGATAGAGAAGATAGAAACCGAATCGCTGAGAGAGCTTAAGGACATACCAAAAAGTGCATATCAGAAATGCTTCGGGGATTGGAAAAAACGCCGGCACAAGTGTATTATATCTGAGAGGGACTACTTTGAAGGAGATAAAATAAAAGTCAATGAATACATAAATATTTATTGAGAAAAATTTAAGGGAATTCATTTAAACCGAATAAAATATATGAACCTCTAAAACGTGTATGCATCCCATCCGCGATTTTTATGGGAGATATTAGAAGAGGCGACGTTACTTGATTCATTTTATTTTTAAAATTTAGTCAAGCAGTATAAGTAAATATATGACATAGAATTTTAACCCACTACAGTGTACAAGTTGGGGGCTTCGGGGGAAGGAATGGATTTCTGAAAGTTGAGGAACTGTACGGGAAGTACCAAGAATGTTAGGACGATATATTCTATATGTAATCTCCATATATGGTCTGGTAACATGTTAGGCTGTGCCAAATTTTAGCGAGATTCGTAAGTACTAAGTATTTTTTAATGAAATACATTTCAGGACACTTTGAGTCGACTGATCGATGTGCGTCTTTCTAGCTCTCTCACATCTCGCACATCGATCAATCGGCTTAAAGTGTCCTGAAATATATTTCATCAAAAGATACTTAGTACTTTAAACGTTTCCTTTTGGTTGTTCAATTTTTGCCATATCCAGTGATAACTACCAATATTCTTTCTCATCACCATTTTTTAGAACTGATACCGATTAACCATAACTTGTTGTAGAACATGTTCCGTGGAACAAAGAAAAATTTTTTTTTTTTAATAAATAAATATATCTCAGAAAATTTATAACATGCTAAAGGGAAAACGTTGTGGGATCATCCAAGCCAAGAACTCCACAAGATTATGTTGTAATATCCATTTGAGACGAAGTGGACCAATTTGCTTATATAGACCTTAGAGACATTACCAAATAGCTGTATTGTGCAATAACTACTTTAGCTTCATATAACCGATTGGTTTTGGGACAAACTCTAACAAAAATTCTCGAAAGTAGAACCAGTTCTGGGTTAAAATGAATTTATAAAAATAAAACTGGTAACGGATACGAGGAATGCGCTATTCCCTGAACACATGTGAAACTGAAGAAATGAAAGTAGTTACTGGCGATAATACAGATTGACACAATCTATGCTGGGATGTTTGATCCTGGTGGGGATTTACATTTACTTTGTTTACAGTGCTTGATTTTGTCGGATCATCTCAAATGTGTTTGGCAACTTTCATAGTTTTCAAATTTTAAATTTTTATGTTGCAATTTCCTATTCATATTTTTAGCGCTCTGGTCGGTATTATAGTCTTCAATAGTCTTCAATCGATATAGTGAAAGAATTGATGACTGAAAATCGCCGTTTTAGTTCGAGAATGAACCAATTCATGTAATGTTACTCAATTGTTTGTATATGAAACGTATTGACCAGTTCCTGAAGAGAAGCTGGAAAGGATTAAAGGACCAAAAATTCCATATTTTGGCCTTCATCTAGAGGAATGAAGATATGTACCATTTGATACGGCCAAAAATGTAATACCCAAAAGAAAGAGGTTAAAATGCCGCATTATATCCAAACGTCTTATCAGATCGTAAACGAAGATCGTAAATGGCTTGTGTTGATTCAATCCTTCTGGTATTTCCCATACTAATTGACATATTTTTGGAAATTCAATTTTTCCCTGCAACATATAATTTATTGGACACAGTAACCTGAAGTTTCGTCTATTGCAAGGGTCAATAAATTTTGAGAAGTTCGACCGATGCCGCTTGCAGTACCTTCTATATAAATGCCCGAGTTAGCCCATACATTCTTGGCATTACATTTTTTAACTAGTTCTACAAAATTTAGTCATATTTGGTGTAATTTATGCGATAATGAAAATGAACAGCGTTGGTCCATCCCTTCTGGTAGCACCTATACAAATAAACCGATTTCCTGAAATTCAACCTTTTTTCTGCAGTTTGCATCAATTAGGATGGTATACCTAACTTTTTATGTACTGATGAAAATTTCAGAATTGTCATACTCTTTCCATCGAGTGGTGCAGAAAGTTCGTTTTGTTTTTAAAAGAAATTTATTTACAAATTTACATACAAGAAAACAATTACTTTAATCTATTAAATAATCTCACCCTTTTTTAATAACTTCTTTCCACCTCTCTGGGAAATTTTTAAATTTTAAAGTGTTCAATTCGATTTTTCACTTCCTCGCCGTTATGGAAATTCTAATCCTGTGAGTGGTTGCTCAGACTGCGAAATAGGGATAGTCAGACGGAGCGAGGTCTGGGAAGTACGATGGGTGAGGTAAAACTGCCCACTCAAGCTCCAAGAGTTTCCGATGGGTCTACAAGGCAGTGTGCGTGTGTGGGAGCGTCCGTTATGGAGAGTCGCCCATAGAAAATCTTTCAAAATATTTGTTTTACTTGGTCCGATTTCTTCAAAAACAGACTTTTTTTTCGGCTGGCTTCAGCAGCCGTTTTGTCTTTTCGGAAATGAGCAGCACAACATGCCTAAAATACTTTTTTTCGCTCATGTTTTCCACGTTTTAAAACAGTTTTTTAAACGCTATAACCACTCACGGCTAGAACGAGAACACAAGTAAACATTTACTAAGTTTAGGGAAGAGGTGGGAGGAAGTTATGATAGTGTTTGAAGGAACTCTACGTCGTGAGAAATGACAGATGGTGAACTAACGAATTAACCGAACGAACTTTCCGAACAACCCAATAGTGCCACCCATAGAAATTGACCGATTTGTAGAAATCTTATTTATCCATTTATTCCGTAACTTGTAGACTGCAGTACCTTAGAATTTTGTTAACTGTGTTGCGTTCAAATGCAAATGCTAATCACCCCTTTTTTAGTACCTCCGATACAAATTACCGAGGTTTACATGTAAGTCACTTACACTAAATTCAACATTATTTTGTCACGCACCATGTTGTTAGTAAACTTAGTTCACACAAACAAATAATTTATACATATATATATATATAGGGTGATTTTTTAAGATTTAAGTTTTTCAGGTTGGCAGCACTGATTGGCAATGGCGTCCAAACGTCATCTGTCAAAGTGAAAAGTGTACAGTATACTCTGCCATTTCATCATGGAAAGACCAACAAACGAGCAATGATTGGAAATCGCTGAAATTTATTATTAAAATTCGTGCTTCGCGACGTTTGACATGAGCATTTTAAGGTCGTCATAATCGACCTGCTGAATCAACAATTCGTGCTGTTATCTCCAAATATCGCACCAAATTTACTTTGTTGGACATAAAAGCATCGACTCGCATGCGTAGAGTGCGTACCGAAGAAAATATTGCAGCCGTAGCGACCAGTGTTAATGTCGCCGTTCTCAGCGATTGGGCATATGTTACTCAACCACAAGAAAAATTTTACACGCCGATTTGGTTTTGAAAGCCTATAAAATTCAACCCATGCAAGAATTGAAGCCGAATGACCTTTTTGGTGAAAGGGTCTTACAAAAGCTCAATGAAAATCCGCTGTTTTATCGAAAATTTGTGTTCAGCGATGAGGCTCATTTATTGCTGAACGGACAAGTAAATAAGCAAAACTGTCGCATTTGGAGTGATGAACAGCCACATGCCATACATGAATTATCGATACATCCCGAAAAAAAAAACCACAGTCTGGTGTGGTTTGTGGGCTAATGGTGACCGTGGAAGAAACGTTACCGTCAAAGTCGAACGATATCGAGCCATGACACGCGATTTTTTTTTGCCCCGATTGGCTGAGTTGAACTTGGTTGACATGTGGTTTCATCAGGATGGTGCAACATGCCACACTGTTCGTGAAACAATGGATATGTAAAGGGATGAGTTTGGTAAGCAGCTTATCTCTCGATTTGGCCCTGTGAGTTGACCCCAATTTTTTACGATTTAACGCCTTTTGATTATTTCTTGTGGGGTTATGTCAAGTCGTTAGTCTATGTGGACAAGCCGAACACTATTGAAGCCTTACAGGATAACATAACACGATTTATTCGTGGAATACAGTCCGAAATGCTCGAAAAGATGACGAAATGGACATTTTGAAACGGAGCCGCGGACAACATTTACATGAAATTATCTCCAAAAATTGAATGGCAATGACCAATATGTCGATTCCAATAAAAATGTTAATATATGATGCAAATTTGAGTGTTTATTCGATTTAAAAAAAAAACTACGATTAAAGAAAATTTCTAAATTTTCAGTTTCTAAACTGAAAACTTCGATGTCATAATTTTGTTACTCTCATTGTGCGTTAATTCAGATTATTTCTGATAAGATAATGGCGAAATTAAATTGTTGCCAGAAAGTTGGAACGTGGAGAATTTCATCGGAGAGTCATACGGTATGTGAGAGGTCAAATAAGAAATAGGAAAAACTTGTGTATCATACGGATCTTGTACCACGGTAACACATCATCTTTCAGGGTTGTGGCCAAAAACCCATCGAACAGCTGACTTTGGCATAAGTTTATTATTTCGCAAAGTGACGCACTTTGAAGGCGTTACAATAAATTTGAACGAACAATAAAAATGTTGTATTTTATTGACCAATTCCCTGTACTAGTTTGACAGAATATACATCACGTATTCCTTCAGATTCGTTATTCCTTTTACTTGGAGTCAAAACAAATTATTTCAAAGTGTTACAAACTTCCCCTCACCGCTTTCCCAAAATGTAATAGCAATTAATTTTTTCTTCTCCAGTGATTACAGCACGTGCAACATTCATAAGATATCGTCAAGGATTGACTTTTCATACCACCAATGCTATGAAATAACACTCGATTTAGTAGAAATATACTTATATAAATCTATGAATGAAAATAAATCTCCAATCTCAATGTGTTTCTGCAACAACAAACAACTCAAAGCAATGTTTCGTTTTCGCAATAGACAATACACACATTTTTATACATATGAAAGGGCCAGAGGAAGCCAGTATGAAAGATAATGTTGATTTTAGGCAAAACTTACTTTAGCACTGAAAGGAGCAGCCGGAGTGTGACAAATGCATTTATATAATTGCAGATGATGAATTATAGGCTATCACTTCATAGAATTGCACAGAAAATCACATCAATACTAGAAATCGCACAAAGGTATAAACAATTACAAAAGGGATTGGCATTCGCTCTTCTCGGGGGAATGACTGAAATACCGTCAACACAATATAAACACACGATTTCTTCAACGATTTAAAGCATTTTTTAGTGAATTTCATACATTAGACGCACAATTTCCACGACATACCGGTGACACTGCTATTTTATGCAAAATTTATCATGATTTTTCTAAAATTTTCTCAAAATAATTGCAATAATTTATAAATATATCACGCACTGCGGCAGCAAACTTCAGAATTTTTTGACAGCTACTTTGGCGTTTGTTTCAATTCCGCCAATAACAACAGAGAGTTGTTTTCAATTAAAGAGAGTGAATCTCTTAGTATCTGGAACAAATGTCGGATACAGTTTGCCATTATAGGGGTGTGAATTGTTGAACAAAGTCACCCTCTGTTTAACGAAATGTCAAATGAGAAGTTTTGTCAGTAATTTATTTGTTGACTCAAAAGTGCGCATGTTCCAATTTTGACCAGGCTGTCGTTTCAATTCCATTTGATTACATGTCAAAGGTTTTGTATTTGTTTACGAAAATGGGAATGGTAGATAAATATGATTTGTTACGGATACCTGTGACTAACTAACGACTAACCTCTCATGTCCCGTCACATCCTTGCTTCTTGAGCTGCAACAATAACGCGGAATTAGAACAAGCAAAAGAATGGTAACGTCAAAGGAAGAATGAATGCGTTAGAAGGATGTAGAGAGCACAGATGTCACTGTGATGTGAAAACAAAATGAATACAACTGGAGTGAGGGGGAAAAGGGAGCACGTTACCAAAACAAATTCGGGTAACAACTACGTAAAGACTAGTTAGTAGGTTAAAAGTAACTTTGAATATTATAAAAATGTGATTTGTTACAGTTATTATTTGGTCAGCTGTAATGACAACTTCTAAATTCTAAAAAGTATAGGAATAACTTTTTGTCTACTTAATTTGAAGAACAAAATTAACTAAAAAAATCGAATTCCCTAGCATTAATTCCCATAAATGAGATATGGAGAGCATCTCACATTCAGTAAGCTTAAACGCATTTTATGTTTAGACTCCCTCAACCTACAATTTGACGACGATTCCGTACGTCACGATTTAAGAAGCATTTATCAGACTTGGCGATTACTCTACTACTTGTAGTCTCATCAGACCCAGTGAGTTGACCACCGCTCAAATAATGATAGATGGCTGTATATTGGATTGAACACGCGATTATGGGAACGACAGTCGCATGCATTAACCATCGCGCCATGGTCGTTCACAAAATCAGATTATTTCTAAACGGAATAAAATCAATTCTTAATAGAACGTCATACGAGCATACTCGAGTATTACAGTCAAGTGGAAGTTATCGAGTTATCGGTAACTGCCAACAGTAATAATTAATTAATTAATTATTTTTATTATGCCAGTACTGCATTTTTGTTACCGTTGCCAATTGCAGGGCGATCCATTTAGTGATTTCAAACCCACCGTTCTGGCAAGGCTATCAGCTGTTGAATACCTGACGCTTGATGCGTTATTTATTTAGTGAAAGATTTGCCATTTGCGAATGTGGATCGTTTAACAACCGAAGAACGGGTAAAAACAGTTAAAACTTACTACAAAGGCGGTGATTCTAACGTGGACACTTTTCGTGCATTACGAGATGATTATGGTGATTATAAAGAAATTTGAAGAGACTGGAAGCGTTATAGAGACGATCAGGCCTGTGCATTTGGAACGATGGTATAATATTCAAATTAAATAAATTCAAATTTCCAATCAACTTACAAAAAATTATTACAAGTTCCTTGAAAGATAGATATTTTTCGCTTTAAGTTGGTAATGAACTTCAAATTTTCGAAATATCCCAGCTGGAGTCCCTCAAGGATCTGTCATGTCTCCTATCCTATATTCCATTTATATATCCGATTTTAATATACCGTCAAATTAATTCGTTGCTTTTTATGCTGATGATTCAGCTATCATTAGCAGTGGAAAAGTTTCTAATGCAATTACTAAAAGAATGAAAAAAACGTTATTAATAGTTCAAAAATATTCTTATGTTTTAAAAACGAAAATAAACCAAGACAAAACTAAAGCGATTATATTTCCTTTTAATAAATCGCCTAAACGTATACCTATTGAAATTCTTTCAATACAGAGATCAGACGTACCAATTCAAAATTTTGTAAAGTATCTCGGAGTTATGTTGGTCAAGAAACTGAATTTTAAAGAACACATTTGGAACGTCCATGATAAAGCACTAAAATGTGGCAATTATATCCATTATTAAATAATAAATCGTTGTTAAATGTTCAAAATAAAATGCTCATTTACAAAATGCATATACGTCCGATAACGACGTATGGGTGTCAGATTTGGTTTCTGAAAAGTAGTACGACCAATCGTGGGAAGCTACAAATAATACAAAACAAAAACCTAAAAATAATTCGTAATTTACCTAGAAGATATCTTACATACATATATGGTACATAATCATTGCAAAATCAAATAGCTTGATAACACTTTCCACAGTCTAACTCATAGCTTCGAAAATAAATGTAGATCATTAATATACGAGCCAATAAGAAATTTATATAATTAACCTCACTCATTAGGCTAACTTAAAGTTTCTTTTCATTTTAGAAGGGTTTTCTCTATCTTTTTACCTCAATCTTTAGAATAATTTACATGTTCTTATGTCGAAATATTGGTTTTAACTTGCTGTAATACTTAATTCAAAAACTCAAACATTGTAAATGTTAATTATATTTTAAATTTTTGTACTGATGATAGCAATAAAAAAAAAAAGATTTCTTCTCCCTGGTCGATTATTGGCAACCGAAGTTAATAGCGATTCGTAACACTTTAGGCTATCATTTGGGTATAAAATGCTTTACCGACCTCATATGCTCCAAAACATAGTGGGGCTAAGATAGTGGAAGATATGCCAGAATGAGTCATTTCCGACCAACATTCATAAAATACAGTATAATTGGTGATAAGATTGATTTGACATGCAAACCAGTAAGTTAGTTTTGGAGTGGTGCCTTCCAAGTGTGTCCAAACCAAAAAAATTACGACAAAGTAGATCACAGGTCAGGATAATATTGACAGTTTTCTTAGATTATCGCGATGTTGTGCACTTGAAATTCTTGCCAGAAGGCAAGACAGTAAATAAAGAATATTATGTTTTCATTATGCGGCGTTGGAAAGAGCAAATTCGGCGAAAAGTTAAATTTGTGGAAAGAATATTATTGGATTTTAGATTTCTGGCCGAAAACTCAATATATGTTATTGTCATTGTAAATATGGCTACGTTTGATTTTTTTCTCTCTCATAAAATCAAATTACCACTTGAAGTTATCCGTTCTTATTCGATAAAAGTCATTAAAGAGAATTGGCAATGAGAACCAAAATCTTTTCCGGTAATGCATTTGAAAAATATTTTGATGAATGAACTTTTCATCGACAAAATAAGGTGATACAAAAAATTTGAATAAAAACTAAATATTTCCCAGAACGTCCTCTTTCCGTAAATTTTTTTTATCTAATTACATCGTTTTCCTAATGGATTATTAATACGCACTTATTTTTTTTATGACGACGATAGTAGAATTAGTTATGGGAAAATTATTAAAAGCATTTCGGTTTTCTGCGCTTTTTCGTCATTTTATACCCATTTGGATATCTTGAGCCAGCTATACAGTGTATGAAGGTTATTTTTGCTAGATGTCATTAGATTTCTTACCTTGTCAAAAATAGCGGATTGCCCTTTTCTTAATTTTTCTGTTGATATCGTTTATTTAGTTTACAGAGTACCAAGATATGTGAAAACATCCAAAACTCTAAAATTATAGCTGTTGGTAGCTTTGCCATTTAGAAAACTCCTTCAAATTATTTTGTTTTGCCCCTGTTTGCAGCAAAAATCTCCATGTCAATGCATAAAAAGGCTGCAGTAACACCTCTTCATTTTGACATGTGCTTCATACTCTCAAAAATTGTTACAGATTAAGTTGGTTTTTGTTACAGAACGACTAATGGCTAGTCAAGGCTGCAAGTATTTTTTGTCGCACCGAGCCATTGAAGGCGGCCTTATCATCTGCAAAAGGTGAAAAATGTACATCTGTTTTCCTGGGTTTTTGTAAATGATTTATTGCTACATGAATATCGACTTGTCAGGTGAAAAGTTGCGCGGATGATCTTCAATCTTCATATGGGAAAAAACAAACTTTAGGTAGTTTCGCATCGAAGCTAATGGAATAGGCTGACTTAAAGTTTCTTTTCATTTTAGAAGGTTTTCTCTATCTTTTTGTCCCAATTGTTAGAATAATTTATATGTTTTTATGTCGAAGTATTATTCAAAAACTCAAACATTGTAAATATTAGTTATATTTTAAATTTTGTAACAATGATAGAAACCAAAAATAGACGACTTTTTTTATACTGCAATTGAACATTAAGAACTGGACAATATGTGGATTAAACGAGACGGTGCCACGAGCCACACAGCACTGCCGTTTTTGGCTTTATTGCATGAGGAGTTCCCAGAAAGCGTAATTTCACATTTTGGCGACATCGGTTGGCCACCAAGATCATGCGACTTGACGCCGTAAGATTTTTTTGTGTCAAAGTCAAGACCGTCAAAGACCGTGTTTACGGGGATAATCCCCAAACTTTAGGGTATTTGAAAACCAACATTTGTCAAGTTATCGCCGGGATACCGCCCAAAATGTACGAAAAAGTGGTCGAAAACTACTTCAAAGGGGCCCACTGCTGCAACCAATTCAAAGGCGGTCATTTAGATGATATTGTATTTACATTGTACATAATGGCAAGGTCTAAGCACTATAATGAAATAAAAGTATAATCGAAATCATAGCTTTATGTGTGTTTTATTTCAGTTTGCTTTTGAAACCGAAAAATGGATAACCCGGTGCATTTACTAAGAACTGTTATTTTCTAAATTATATTGAATTGTACGCAAAAGAATGAAGGATATTAATATAGAAATATATACATATATATAGTTTAATTTGGTAATTTGTTTTTGTAATTTGTAAGTCGATCTTCTTGCATTTTATCGACCACTGTATTTTAAAGCAATTGGCTATAATTTAAGCTAGTGTAGCCTACTCTTCGACTGGAAAACAAATTCTACGAGACATTGAAATTTCGCGGCATTGACAGCTTCTATTGCATTTATTCTCAATACTGAGATCTGAACGGTGGATATTTTTACGTCATGATATGTTCGATAACATAAATTGTAAAATTATTAAGTTACGTCTTTTTTATTGATATTTCATTTTCAAGTTTACAAATGTATTCTTGAACATATCACCACGTAAAAATGGGCGCTATTACGGCTTTTTTTGCTTGGAAATCAACAAAAAAGAGGTCGACGTTGCCAGTTAAGAAAATTTCTTGGTAAAAGAATGTACTACTTTCTGGTGGAAAAATTTAGCTTCGAATTAAACGACCATTTTTTATACGGCATTTTAGTGTAGAAAGGCAGCATACTACCAGCTTTTAGGATGTACAATTTCGTTACATCAGAATTAAACTAGTTCGTGTATATCGCCCTGACTAAGTTTAATAAAGCCGGACAGACATGGGCTTAAGAAAGTATGAGTCAAATCGGTCATTTGTATGAGAAAAAGTACCAGTAGCCGGCGGTGTTTATTTGATTTATTTTTTCACATTTTAACAACTATGATGCTGTAATGGCTTTATTGTAGAAAAATTAAATTTCGGAAATTTGACATACGAGTACAATATTATTTTAGGGGGAGATCAGAACGAGAGTGCTGTGCCTTCATTTTCATAATTAAGCTTGTTAAATGTGTTGTGATGTGTTTCAAATTTTACTGACTCTGAACTGAACTATTGGAAAGATATGAAACCAGAAATATATGGGTTAAATAGGCCATTTGTACGAAAAATATCACTAATATCCAGTTTCGTTCTCAGTATCCAGACGCTTAACATATACCAAATCCGAGTGAATTTAGTGAATGGATTTAAGGAAATAAGGTTTGAACCAGCCGATTGTAGGAAAGATACCAGAATGGGCATAATTATCATTTATAGTACCGTTCGACCTTGTGGTAAGAACTCCTGATGCACTACGCCATGGTAATCGAAGAAAACAGTGAGCAAAACCTCGACATTCGATCGAACTTAGCATGGTTTTTTTGGTTTTGGCTCTCCTGGACTTTTCAATTGGGACGATTGGGCTTTGGTTTCGATGTCATAATCATATACCCATGATTCGTCACCAGTTATGATTCTTTTAAGTAAGTCTGGTTAATCGTTGACGTCATTCAACAATTCCTGAGCGATACTCATGCGACGTTGTTTTTGGCCAAAATTCAGCAATTTTGGAACGAACTTTTCTGCCACACGCTTTTTGCCCAAAATTTCCGAAAATATTGCATGGCATGAGCCAACCGACATGCTGACGATTTTCCGTAACAATTTTCTTCACTTTCTCAACATTTTCAGCGGTTGTTGATGTGCTGGGGCGTCCATTCACATCTTCTAGACCTTCTGTGAAAAGTTTTTTTTTTTTTTTTGACTCAGACTACTCTCATCTTATGCCACTGTTGACATTTTAAATGTTTTTGAGCACTTAATTAATTTTTTTTACACAAAATTTGATGCAACTTCTTTGATCCATTTTTTCTGTAGCAGAAAATCACCGAATGCGCAAAAACACTTGTCTTATTTATGCCTCTCACAAACAAACTAAACATGCTAAATGGATAAAACCGTCAACGTATTTTCAAGAGAACCAACCAACATAAAAATAACAATCGAATGAATGTACGTAGCCCACGAAATTTGAAAATGCACCTTATTTTTTGAACACACCTCGTATTTTCCATTTTGAAAAAGAAATGGTCCCCCTATATGTTCTAAGCGGAAGTAAGTTACAAATCTGCTTCTATTAGTATGCGTTGATTCAAATCGTTTTTGCTTGCCTACGAATTACAACTCCGCTTTCGGCGGAGTTTGCATGAAGGCAAACGGATTTCGAGCGTTGCTTCTAATCTGTACTAAAATTTGGTACAAGTCTGGAGATGCACAAACTACGTTTTGAGTATAATTGTCAAAAGTTGTAAAAGCAGTAGAGTGGATTACAGTACGCACAACAGCACAGCTTTAGCTATCACAAATTGGAATATGTTTGCCTACACAATGACATTTCAACATATTTTATAGTGACTGACAAAAAACATTGTACATTCGAATTCAAGTCAATCGAAAAGGTAATTTATTTGTCAATCTGTTTATTTTGAAAACACCACAATAATCTCTGGTATATCTAAAACCGACTAAGGGCGCACCTTTATGACAGCGAAAAAGTTATCCTCAATTAACCTCTCAGATATAGCGAAAAGAGTACCCAGGAATCAAATGGCGCAATTCGAGAAATTTCGTGATAAAACTGTCGAATATCACAGGTATGGAGACAACCTCTCTGTTGCTTTATATATTTAGTATAGAATTTATCCCTAGGCGAGTTAATCAATATGCCGACAAACTACCCCGCATCGATTGGGATTTCTATCGTAATAATGTCCGTCATGATTTTGTTAAAATGGTGGAACAATATCAAATCAAATATGAAGAACTCGACCATGCCTTTAGTGCACGTCACGAAATTTTGGACTATACAAAGTACTACGCAGAATTAGAAAATTTAACAGCTGAAGTGAAGAAGGAAGTCCAAGAATTCATAGATAGATCAAATTCTCGCATTGCTGAATATGAGGATGAATTTAAAAGAATTAGTAGTCTGATACCGTATGAGAACATGACGGTAGAGCAATTTGTGATTCTTCGGGAGGATGTCGCTGAATATATACCACGACAGGGTAGACCATTATTTTGGCCGCATACACCTTCAGAGCAACGAGTGGGACCAGCAAATCCAGATTATGATGTAAATCTACAGAAACTCGCAAAGGAAAAGAAAGAGCAAACCCAGCAGAATAATAAAACCGAGGAGATTTCCACTAAGTCTTTTGAGAAGCCATCGAAGTGAGAGGTTAAAGCGGTCCTTCTTGTATATATTTGTTGGAATTTATTGATTTACAAAAATATTTTATATTTTATACTTTATTCATATAAATT
>JAHXMU010000507.1:257014-268847 GCA_019455685.1 Philornis downsi
CCTAAACGTCAAGAGCCAAGGTTAGTCATGTGGCAAACATACCACCTCGAGACAATAGTGATTTTTTTTACGTCATATCCTTTGGTTGTGTTAATAAGTATGAGCTTGTACCAAATAATCATTATATGCGGGAAGTATTGATTTTCTCATTTCAATCAAAGAAAACGGCGGCTTAAACTCTTCGAGAACTTCAAAACATTTACGGTGATGCTGCTTTAAGTGAAACAACGTAACGAGACTGATCCCGTCGCTTTACAAACGGTGATGTTGATGTTGACGACCATTCGCGTGAAGGAAAACGAAAAACCTTCAAAGAAACTGAATTGACGGCATTGCTCGATGCAGATCCGTATCAAACGGAGGTAGATCTTGCTTAAGTATTAGGAGTTACCTTCCAAGCCATTTCTAAGCGATTGCATGTGTTAGGAATCTCTCAAAAGCAAAGAATTTGAGTTTTTTATGAGTTGAACCCAAGGGACGTTGAAGGTCGTTTTTTCGCCTGTGAACAACTGCTTCAGCGGCAAAAAGGAAAGGGTTTCTTCATCGTATTGTAACGGATGATGAAAAATTAATTCACTACAGCAATCCTTCATGCTTATACGTCGCCGCCTCGGCCGAACATTTACGCTGCTAAGGTTACGCTATATATTTGGTGTCGCGAATAAATAGTTGTGCACCCTTTCTTTTTTGTCGTTAAAGCAGTTGTTCACAGGCGAAAAAACGACGCTCAACGTCTCTTGGCTTCAAATCATAAGAAACCCAAGTTCATTGCTTTTGAATCATTCCCAACGCATGCAATCGCTTGAAAACGGCTTGGCGGGTAACTTCCGCCAATTCAGTGTCTTCGAAGGTTTTTCGTCTTCCTTCACGCGAACGGTCGTCAACATCAAAATCACTGTCTCTAATGCGACGGAATCAATTTCGACAGGTTGTTTCACTCAAAGCAGCATATCCGCAGACGTTTTGAAGCTTTCGATGAGCTTCAGCCGCTGTTTTCTTCGATTGAAAGAACAAAATCAATACTTCCCGCATATAACGATTATTTGGCACAAAATCGTACATATTCACACAACCAGAAAAATATAACGTCAAAAGAAAATAACTATTGTGTCGAGGCGGCATGTTTACCATATGCCTAAGCCAGGTTGATGACGTTTAGACTATAGCAGAATCGACCAGCAATTACAGCTGGCGCCACCTATTGCCAAACAGCGGCAACTTATTTGCGAGCCTAACATATATATACAATGGAAAAAACCATATACATACACTACAATTAGCTTCATTTCGATAAAAAATTCTACCACACTTGTTACTCTTCTACCCTTTTACACATGTTTCTCTACTACTTGATACTGATTGAATACGCCATTAGACATCATCCGGTCCATGGAGAAAATGGCAATTTCAAATTATTCATACCTTTTGAGAGCTTTAACATTAACCTTTTTATCACCCGCGACAATTGTTGATGAGAGGAATGGTTTCAAATATATCCTTGTTTTGTGTGTGCTCCGATTTTGCGAGGACAATAAAACGGAAGGACATTAAAAAGGCTTACAAAAGAATTTTATTAGAAAATTATTTGACTAGAAATCACAGGAGGACAAAACAGGTGTGAGTGCCGCTTTTTGTTTAGTTATTTTCTGGTGTGCGTGATAACCTAAAAAGGCTGAACAAAGGAGTGTGTTCGCATAGTGTTGTCACAATAATCTTGGGAGTTAAATTTGTTAAAGCTGAATGTGAATGCTATTAGCTGTATAATAAAATGCATTTAAATTCACTTAATGCCACTGGTTTTATACAAACAGTCAGGAAGGTAAAGTGAAGCGGATACACAAGGACCAAAAAGAAAATAAGATCTTCAGAGACAATTATATATACAGCCCAGCGTTGTAGAGTATTTACAAGGATTACGAAGCAAATTAATGGGGGGAAACTGTGTCACTGTGTGCGGTGGAGAAATAAATGCGAACATTTAAAGTTTTCTTTTCTTTTCATAAGTATAATAATTTTAAGCTCCAAAAAATATCCAAATTATAGAATTCGCTAAATTGATTTAACAACGCCAGCAAGGCGGCAGGTCCACACTTATTCGTCCTCACTGAACGTTTTGGCAATAATGAGAAAAATGTAGTGAATACATGAAATATGGCACGTAAATCTGTTTTGAATTCTTAAGGCAAACAAATAAACAAACTATTGATCCATCGTATCATTCCGGTCTGTATGCAATGCAGCTGAATCCTGTTTTAAATATATGAAATTGGGCCAGAAACCAGCTCCATACTGTTTTCCATTTGTTTGCATCGACTCGTTGCAAAAAATCTTGAAGCATATTTGGTAAAACAATTATTTTATGTTATATACGATTCCTCCTTTGCGTCAAATTTTTACTGTATGAAAAGATGTGTACCTTCACTTCTTCGGATATGGTTATGGAAATGAATAAAAGACAAATAATTCCAGTGAATTAAAAAGTTATTCAGATTGCTTAAGGAAGCATCATTCCTCACCCACTTAGTATATGAGCAGAATTTAATTACCAAAAAATGGTATCATGCAATTTGTTCGTCAAATAAGCGAACAACTATTGCCAATGTGTTCGCCGTTATAAATCCAATTTATTTTCGTTCTGAAGAGTTGTTATTGTCATTAAGCAGGGTTACTTACATTACACTTACTATTCTAGTGTGAGCCAATAAGATGAAATATTAAAAAAATATATATTAAGAACTTTGGAAGTGGAAGAAAACTTTTATAAATTTTATAAAAATTATGCTACCAATATGGACCAATCGCTCAAATATCATTGTGAACGTTTTATGATAATAGACTAAAAATTCGAGACGACATTATTATGGCTTTTAGAAACAATTTGAAAACATAAATTCATAAGCAGGCTATATGAAAACGTGAACCAATATTGTCCATTTTTTACTCGATTCTTTCTTGGTCCATCTTAATCGCATGTACGAGTTCGGTAAAAAAACTAGCCGATCTAACAGAAAATACACGAAAAATTTGGGAAAAATTTGCTTTAGTTTTCAACATAATCTCCTTTTAGCGATATTCAATAGCTTCTACAACCTGTTTATAATAAGAACTGTCAAATTTTTTTAAATAGCCATAAATCGCAGACTACAACCCTATATTGTTGGGAAGTCTTTTACCATCGATCAATATTTTTCAAGTATAGAAGTAGAAAATATTCCGAGGGAGCTAAATCTAGCGAATTAGTTGCTTGAGGATGCAATTATTTTTCGCCAAATGCGGCCTTCGAATTCTTAGGACACGACAGCTTTGACTGCTTGTTGAACGCAGTTAATCTTTCCCACAAACTAAAAAATGAATTTTATAAAGTAAATTAAATTATGAACTGTGAATTATGAATTAGAATGACCTTTAGGAAAATTAGATTGAATTATATTTAAATAAATTGCATTGCCTCGAATTAAAATTGCATTCTATCAAATTACACTGAATTAAGTTAAATTACATTGAATTGCTTGTATCAAACAATTTGTAAATATTGTAAATTGTAAAAATTAAGTATTTATTTGCTTGTATAAAGGCTACTTCAAACAACAATGTAATTGTAAAAACCCCTATTTTTGTTACGCCCATATGGCAACCCAGCGGGGCACAGAGGTCTCATGGTTGAAACCAGCGATATACTCGTTCCTCACTTCGCCAGCCACCCTCAACATACAAACAAAACCCACATAATGTAAGTAAACCGAATATCCCGTTTTCATATCCTCCAGCACGAAACCCCCTCGTAAGTATACACAACCCTGAGTTCTTCCACAAAACCTTCAATTTCTCTCGAGGAACTTAAGTTCTACGATTAATTGTCTGGTCAAATCTGACAGATTTAAATTTTAACAATTGCATTTTACACTGTTCCTTTGTCTCAGGCGTGAATAAGTGGACCCATGTCTCATACACGATAATAACTCAACGCAAATATTCGGCTTTATCGCCAAACACTCTACTGAAACATCTTCACAATGCTGCTTTTGTTCTATTGAAAGCAAGCGCAACACCCATCGTGCCCACAGCTTTCTCATCTTCACATCCTCGGTTAATACACGAGCAATAGCACTTTTTGAAATGCTTATCATTTCACATAGCTTCCGACGATCATCCAATAACATTTTGTGGATTTTCTCAACCGTGTCTGGGGTGACACCTCAATTGGTCGACAACTGTGATGTTCGCCTTGGTGGCTCGTACGGCCTCGTTTAAGCTCGACTGCCCCATATTTTACAGTCGACAATGAAGAAGCAGACTTCCCCAAAATAGAATCTAGCTCGTCTTTAATTTTGGTTGGACTGAGACCTTTCTAATGGAAATATTGAATTACATAACGGTGACCAATTTGTTCCATGTTTACAAGTTCACTGAGATCGTTTACTCCTGATGGCTCGAATAGAAATATTAAATAACGTGGCATCTTGGAACTTAAAACATTTATTTTATAAGGTTGCCACTTTTCGTCAAAATATTTTTTTTCAAACTGCTGGCACCATCTATATGTAATTTCGTCAAGTTTTTTGACCGCCCTCACAGTTAATTTGATTAAAACACTGTTATATAACACTGTTATATTTGTTGGTAACAGAAATAACCTCTGGTGGTTCATTTGGAGGCTATGCCAAAAAGTGAACTGAAATTACTCATTTTGTAATAAATTTGGTAAATGATTAAGGCGAAATATTTATTCAAAGTATAGCTGAATAGTAGCTGTGTGAAAAGGTTATGTATGGCTGATAAGTAGAAACATGGGCATCATGCTCAGCGCCATGGAAATGTTGGATTCTAAGTTGATTTATACAATTGCGAAAAAGGGGTAAAATTTATAGTATCTGTCGCTTATATTTCTTGGCGTCTTATTCACCAGAACCAAAACCTTTATACTCTGCATTACATATATTCTAAAGGTTTAAAGGTAATATAAATTTGCGATCGATATCGTATTAAGATTTTTCAAATCTGTCTTATTTATGACGAAAAAAAAAAAAAACAGCAAAATCCAGAAGAAAACGATGAAACTATCAAGTCTCATTTGATAAATATATTCCATGATTTTCGAAGTCGATTCACCCATGACAGCCTCTCCGAATGCCGGTTAGATACGACAACTGTTGTAGAAGTTTATGTAAATCCATAAAATTTTACGCATTCCTGTATTTTCGCGGATTGCCAAAGCCAAAATATTGAAAACACCTACGAATAGCCGTGGTTTTAACAGTACGTCGAATAATATTGAACAGCTAAGCCCATACAAACTTGGGTTCACATCTTTTATGCAATTTAACAGATTTCATACAAATTTAACAAGCCGAAACTTAATTTTATAAACTTAGCTTTTGAGGGTGAAAATAGACCACTTCCGAAGGTATTTCATATATTGTTAGGTGCATATCTTCCATTCGGTTACGGTAAAATAGGTCTAAACTAACGTGATAATGGAAATGTTGTTTATTGTATCCAATAAATGAATGTTAAACATTTTCAGTTGATATCCATTTTAGAAAAGCACACTCTGCATACAAGTAGATATATGTATGTATAACCGATGATATTCCAAGAGAATCGATTAAGCCATAAGGTGATCTGTTGCTGAGTTGGAAATGCTTCAGCTTTATAGAAGATTACCCGATTGACCATTACACCAGCCAACAAGGTTTTGGACAGGAACAACCAAATATCTTTCCTAGGGTAATTTAATTTGGTGGGCTAAATTCGAATTTGTAATTGGTTTTTCTCTATCACGTTATGGTTTTGAGATCCACATTTTTTCATTCGTTTTTTACATAAAAAATTGTTAGTTTATTTAAAAATCAATAAATTTTCAAAAGTGAATGGCGCTGTTTGAACGTCGTTTGTACAGGTGGTGCAATAGAACGTGCACATTTAAAAAAATAGATTAAAAAATAAATACAAAAGGTATGGTTAAAATAAATCTTAGGCATTGTAGAGTAATAAATGGAATTTATTTTTTAAAAATAACATCATCTAAATGGCGACCCTCTCTACGACGGCACTCCTCTAACCGCAAACGAAAATTATTGAAAACTTTCTTCAGTAATACTGGTGTAATGGCTGCTACTTCACCACGGATATTCTCCTTGAGCTGAACGATGTTTCTTGGATTATTACTGTAGACTTTGTGTTTGAGGTATCCCCACAAAAAAAAAGTCAAGATGCGTCAAGTCTGGACTACGTGGGGGCCATGAGATATCACCTCTTTTCGAAATCAGTCTGCCAGGGAACATCTGTTTCACCACCGCCATGGAGTCATTTGATGTGTGACAGGTAGTTCCATCTTGTTGGAACCAGGTTCTGGAATTCACTATTCTTGAACTTTCACTTTCTGGAGCCAAAAATCCTTCCAACATCTCAACATAGCGTTCCGCATTAACCGTGACGTTTTGGCCCCGCGCATTTTCGAAGAAAAAAGGACCAATTATTCCTCTGCCAGAGATTGCGGCCCATACTGTCTCTTTAGGACTATGCAATGGTTTCTGATGTTTGATTTTGGGATTTTCACTATTCCAGTAACGACAATTTTGACGGTTTACGAACCCATTCATAAAAGAATGGGCCTGGTCATAGAAAAGGATATTGTCAAAATTGGAAAATCAATTAAGTATTTCATTAGCAAATGCGAGCCTTGCTATGAAGTCAGACTCTTTCAATCCTTGTGTTAATTGCAGCTTATATGGATGCAGTTTAAGATCCAATGTTAAAATTCGTTGCAAACTTCGTCGCGATAATTGTAAGACAGGCGATCTCTTGCGAGTCGACATTTGTGGATTTACTCGTACTGACTCCATAACTCTCTCAACATTGTTTTCGGTTCTAGATGTTCTTGGGCGACCATTTGCTTGTGGTTTAAATGTTGAACTGGTCTCTTCAAAACGCTTTACCCATATTTTAATTAAATTAGCACTCGGAGCTTCACTAATTCGCCGTAGTCCATATTCAGCACTATATAGTCGCCTAATAGCAATATATGAACGAGAGTTCTCGTAAAATGCGCGCACGCAAAATGCGCGACGCTTCCCGTCGAAGTGATTCATAGCGACTAAAACTCCATGAGCCCGCCAACCCAACGATGTAGGCGCCCCCCCGCCCGCGCCTTTTCTGCCCCGCAAACAAAGATGAAGCAATATGCACTTTCTATTGCGCCACCCTGTACTTTGTTGGGTCAGTTTCACGTATTAGTGTCCAGCAATAGTCTCCTAGCATGCTTTTGTCCCAAAATCTTTTATAATTTCTTCAAATTTTCATTAAATCTTGGTAAGCACGTTCTTCTCGTTCGTCGATCACGTTCGTCTATGTTTTGTGAAAAAAATTCTAAATGCGAATGAAGAAAATGCATTTTGCGTGACATCCGTGCACCTAATTCGTAATAATTTTTCAATAATTCAGCAACAATTTGTCTACAGTTTTCCATTTTATTGTTTCCAAGAAAACTGTTCACGAGACTCTTGAAAGATTTCCATTGTGAAAAATTGTCATCATTCAATAGCTTCGTGATCTGAGGGCCAACAAATATGCCTCCTTTGACTTTAGCGTATGAAATAATGGCTCATTTGGTGGACGTTGAACTGGTTTGGAAACAGATGGGACATTCGCGTAAGTAATATTTTTTCGATATTTTATATTGAATCCAGCAACTTTTCTTAAACGATTGGTTTAGTTATTATTTGACTCTCTCCAAAGTGGTGGAGTTGAAAAATCGAAATAGATCTTCTCGCCATTTGCCCACTTGTATAAAACAGTTCTGCAACTACTACAAAATATTGTCGGTGTCCATGGTTTGTTCAAGTTTCTGATAGCAAAACCAAAATAATGTAAATATGCATATTTTAATGATTCTGATATTGAATATTCTTTTTTTCCAATCAAATAGTAACCACACACAAAGCAAAAATAGTTTGAATCAGTAACACACGATCTCCCAGACATGCTTAAACTAATAGGAAAATTTAGAATGAATGTGGGCTTCTGTCAAATTAGTAATTGTGAAATTGTAGTGTAAGTTTTGACTCTTTTACAGTATTGCCAGCATGCGATAAAAAATGAACAAGGCGTGATAGCCCAATTTTTATGCCAGATTCGATTTCAGTTGGTTAAAAAACAAGCTTCATTTCTGTAGCCTAGTTTTTTTTCCAAATTTGTAGACCAGTGTTATTATCTAACAAAATACTTTCCGTTTAAAAACGTCTCCCGATCTAACAATTGATTTGCAATTTAGTCTTTAGAAATTGGTACAGCAGAAATAGGCTCCGAAGTTTTACCATTACGGCTAACAACAGCGCGCTCATTTTTTGACAGGCATCAGCGCGTTATATTTTTTGAAATGGAATTTTGTCACTTTACGTATCAGTTAAGAGAAGTCATCGCTATTGAATATTTGGCTTGAAAATTGCAACCAACCGCTATTCAAGAGCTACGACATTTACTTGTGAACAAATTGTTTGTGTACCGAATCATTACACGTTACAATGCCATGGAGGTGAACTTCTGAAAGCAGCAAAATCACAACAAATAATTCGAAAGGTGAAGCCAGAGCTTGACGCTATCCACTACAAAAGCGCAATTCTGTTGGCGAACAATTTCTATATGTCTTGTTCATGCTATGATAATCAAATATGAACTGCTGTCGAAACCCTCAAAAATATAAGAAGTTCAATATTTAACACCTGCACAGAAAGCAATTTGCTTGCGGAGAGTTTGAAAATTTGGCCTTTCCTGGTGAAAATATTTTTATTTTATAATAACATGTAAACGAACAAATTAATCTTGTATGTTTAAAGTGCAAATGAGAAGATCATTTTGACCACCGAATAGCTCTATGAAAGCAGGCGCCAGCATCAGTGACAGTTTGGGCCGCGATAATTGCCACAAGAAGCTCACCACTTGTCTTCATTGGACAAGGCGTAAAGGTAACAGATATGCGGTGAAAGATTTTAAATGATACTGTAAAACAATGATGCATTTAGATAAATCTCTAAAATCCATTGAAAGTTTCAAAAATACTCGGGACCACGCTGTAAAGTTTGTACGCTGTAAAGTTCCCAGGTTCATCTCTTCACCAAAATGGCAACCACAGTCCATGGGTCCATGGGCATGGGCCAAAATATCAATTAAAAATATGGGACGGTCAACGCCTTAGAGATTGTTCTTCGCCGAGAACGGGACAAAATACTATCAGGCACTTTCGTGCTGCGTGTGTAGCCTTCCCCGAAAGGCTCGATTATATTATCTGTGCTAAAGACGACTACGTCGAACAATAACATATTTTTCTTCAAATTTTGCCATATTTTTGCAGCATATTGAAATTGCAGCATTTTTTATTTGTGACAATTAATTGTTTCATCATTATCAAATAGCTCTGCTAGTTTATCATCATCAACCTGCATCAACCTGCTCTAAAATTACATCTCCAGAAATAAACATTGAACATTTTGGCAGCTGTGTTAAATGATCACAAATTGAAATTAAAAGGGAATTTATGAGGAAAAGCAGACCTCCATTCTCATTGTTGATTTAATGGCAAATTTAAACCATGGACGTTGATATCCACTTCAAATATGCATACTTTCCTAATATGGGGAATATGCTCAACTGATGATATGCTGAATATACTCAATTGAGGATCTGAAGTTGAACTTGTTACGAAGTCTGGAAAACATCGTTATTTTATGTAATTACTGGTTTGCCCCTTATCTATTACACATTTTAAAACGCTTTGAACTTGAAAATATTCTACAGCTAATTTGACGTATACAATCAATTGCGAATTGAAATGCACTGTGTTGTCACAAACCTTCTGGTATCTCAAATTTGCCGATTTACTGAAATCAAGTATTTCCTTTGCAATTTACCATTAGAAAGCTGCTGTAAAAAAGGCTTTGTCCTTTGTATTGCTTGATA
Organism: Philornis downsi; assembly: GCA_019455685.1. Lineage (NCBI taxonomy): Eukaryota > Metazoa > Arthropoda > Insecta > Diptera > Muscidae > Philornis > Philornis downsi. The sequence goes on from JAHXMU010000507.1 coordinate 266,969, forward strand.
AAATTTTGAAAAATCAAATCAGATTTAGCAAAAATCATTAGTTCTTTTATAATTTTTAAGTAGAAGGCTTTCAGTAAATTATAATTTTAATTTATTGTTGTGCGGTATGTGTTGTACATTATTTGGCATATTCTTTGCACTACTGCAAAAGGACATTGAGTCAAGGTAAGACAGTTTATCTGACTCATACTTTTGCTCTGTTTTTGTGTGATCTTCCCCAGAAAAAAAGCGTTGAAAATACTCTCTTGGAGAAATCATTTATTTAGAAAAAATCTTTTAAACTCTTTCTGTAAACAATTTTTTAGTATTCCCCTTCCATTTTTTTTATAACTAAGCTGCATATTCATATGCATATTTCCAACTATACATTTGACTTTAAACTAAATATTATATTCCGCTGCGAAAAACCATTGTGCTCAAACATTTCACTCGTGGCCACTCAATGTCAATGACTTTTCACCGAAAAACGTAATTAACCTGCATAGCATTGGCGCTGCATTCACTTGTCGAAAATGAAAGTTTAAATTTTTAACCTATCGACTCATTTACCCAGTTAATTTGGGCAAACATAACATGCAATTTGCTCCCTCTCAAATACCATTCAATACAAACTTTCTGATGAAAAATTCTTACACACCTAAAAAAAAGTGCAATTTACATAATTATACATAGCGAATCAACTGCTACGATATCGGTGCCCGTTCAGGACTGTCGAATTTCTATCCAAACCCTCCAAATTCGTGCACGTACAAAATACATCCATGTAAAAGTATTCAATATATAAATTTGTATTACGTTGCATGTGTGCATTAATGTACGTATATGTTTTATCCTTCTGTTAGTTATCTGGCGAGTTTTTTTTTATTTGTGTTTGTGTGCAAATGCAAAATTAATTTTTTACTATTGCCAGTGTTGTAATGAATTGAGAAATTTATTTATTTTTTATCGATATCCTACACAGGGAAGTTTGCTTAAACTCAGGAAATGCTGATCACAGAATTCGAGTATTGCTAAACGGTACGGCAGCTAAAGCGGGCGACTATTTTCAAAATTATTTCGGACTGGGAACTAATCAGCATTAGGTACATTTTATTTGAAATGCAATAGAGTGGGTCAATTTAGTTTGCCAACGTGGCAGCTCTTTTCAGTTTCTCTCCTATCTCTGTATTTCTTTTTGTTTCACTCCATTTAATTTCTCCAATGAACTGTTTTGATCTTTTTTACTTAATTTTAAGGTTTCGGTTAAATTTATTTTATTCTACTACTATAAACCTCTTACAGAAAACAATTCATAATTAGGAACAGAATTTAATTTATTTTATAGTGTTTAAAAGTAAATCACCTGTACAAATATTTGTGTTAAATGAACTGACTTACGTAACGTCATATGCCAATCCTAGTTATACCTTCACCAGGAGGAATGAAGTTGTATCGGGTTGTTCGGAAAGTTCGTTCGAGGTTTAAAATAAATTTATTTACAAATTCATATACAAGAAAACAATTACTTTAATCTGTTATACAGGGTAGGTCATATGAGTGTTGGCGATATAATTCTTCAATTTCTCGGTAACGCGCGGCGCGGGGTGGCGGGGGGATATGTTGTTCGCTGCGCCGCTTTCTGGAAATTTAGTCGCCACGGAGCCCTACACGGGAGTGCAGCGTGCATTTTGCGTCCGAGTGTATTACGAAAACAATAAATCAGTGATTACTGCACGACGTTTGTATCGGCATGAACACGGTTTACACGATTTAAGTGAAGTTGCAAGCGCCAATGTGATACGAAAATGGGTCAGAATGTTCGAAACAACCGGCTCAACAGTACCAATTACGGTTCGTGGTCGCCCAGTTTCTGCAAGATCAGCCGACATTGTGGAGCGTG
>JAHXMU010000507.1:287107-308621 GCA_019455685.1 Philornis downsi
ATAATTACGAACGTCAGTTTGAGAATCATTTACTAGATTTGTCGATTATTCGATTACTTGAAGTTTTCGCCAGTGGTTATTTGTTTGACACTCAAATAATGATGGTTGGTCGTATCGGGTTTCGAACCCACGATCATATGCATGATAGTCTCATGTTCTAACCATCCCGCGATTAAAGTCAGGTGTCTTGTCCATAGCTCCTATACAAACTGACCGATTTTTCAAAATTTAAATTTTGCTCTTTAATTTCTAGTTAGTAGACTGCAGCAGACTGGATTTTTGTTCACTAATTCTATCCAAAAATATAAGAAAAGTTGAACATGTAACGACCGGCTTGTGGTACCTACCACACAAATATCGTACGAGTATTTATCTCGTATGATCTCATATGCTTCAAGTGGACTCACTGAATTCAGTGAAATTTGTAGCACGTCATGCGATGGGCGAGCTGAATTTTCAGAATGAAAATGGAAGACATCGCTTCTCTCATTTCCTATACAAAATATACGATTTATCGTTGTCTACCTTTTCCCGCTGCAATCCGTAACTCACACAATTACCAACATTTCTGCTAAATATATTGCAGGATGGCTTGGCAAAATTTTAAAAAGTCTTCTAGGTCCGATAATTCTCACACAAATGACCTAATTTCACCAATATATTCTTCGATACGTATGTGTCAATCAATTCCTTGAATTCAGTATAATTTGGTAGACATCAGGCATTTAGCAAACTTACTTAGCTCACCTGGCTGAAATTTTTGTGCTGGTTTTACTGAATGTTATATCAGAAGTGTAGATTTCTAAAAACTAATTTAACTTTACTTTTTATTCTGAACTTACGTTTGATCCAATGATTACTAACCCCGAATAGTGTAATTTTTCCAATATTCAAGATGAGTGTCCGTTATATACCCGTATTAAAGGGATTTCAGGATCTATTACAAACAAAAGCTGTCAGTCGGTGACTTTCAATATGAGTTTGGAAACTTATTTGTCTCCTACATAGAGTGTTCAAGTTTCTACGAATATCACACTTTACATTATGCCTCTGCCATGTTATCTTTGGTTTTATTTATCCACCCAAATGCATACATATGCATGCATCAGCCGTATCACGTAGAATACATATGAATACAAAGCAAATGGGAAGATATTTTATTCTCTTTTTAAAGTTTGCTCCTATGACCTCCGGTTGCTGGTTTTTGTTCCTATTTTTTCGTTTATTTTTTTCCTCCCTGTATATTTTTATTGAAAATTTATAGTTGAAATTCCTTTTATTTTGCTACTACACATACACACAAATGTATGCATACACTTGCACCTCATACACTACATACACTTATGCTTTAAGGCAACTAATCTGCATATTTTCACTATATATTTTAAGGGCAGATAATAATAAAATGAATATGCTTCGATATCTGTGTGAATGGAAGAGTGCTGCTCTTGCATATGAAACAAATGTACGTGTGGTAGTGTAAATTTTCAGTCAAATACACACATGCTCATTTATGTTCAATCGTTGTAAGCGTTCACAAAAATAACACTTCGGCTAATGTGCATGTGTGTGTGTGTGTAAGGATGTATGTATGTGGTTGTGCGTTAGTGTTGGTTTTGGGGTTTCCTTATGGCCATTATGTAGGTTACCATGTTTCTTGCTATTTAATTTTTTTTTTTGGCCTCTCAATATTTTCTTTGTTTTGGGGTTTGCGTTATAAAGCTTTTGTTTTTATAATACCAGTAATTTATATTTTAATTTGCCTCAAAATACCGAAATATTAAATTTAAATATGTTCTTAAACATTCTTGATTAAACTGCAAATGATGCACATTAAAGGAGCAACTTTAGGATAAATGAACAGAATTATTTAGGATTAAGGATTGACAATTGAATTTAGTACTTATACTGAATTAACCAAAATTGAATTTAAGAGACATCCACTCAATGATTACATTAAGCCCTGCATTATAAAAAAAGATACATATTTAATGATTTTGATTTAAATTAATTAAACATTATAGTAGCAGTCCAGTCCTAAGTTTTCAAGAGGACGAGGATTCTTTTAGCAAAGTATGCTAACATTTCAAATGGATTTCTTCGTGAATAACATTTAAGGGTCATAAATTCAGGCGATTTTCTGTCACTTTAAGTCACATGCATGATTTAAATAGACAGAAAATCAGAGTGGTAAATATTTGCTCCAGAAATGTGATATTTACTGAGGATAATCAATTATCAGCAGGTAATGAAAAACTAATCGGAGCAGTAGTCGTTACTGCTTTCACGACCGCAATCAAGACTATGCCGATTATCATTATTGTTATAAAGGGTGGCGCATAAGTAACGTTAACGGCGACCATATTGAATGCGTTCTTGGGCATCATTTGGTTTTAACTCGTGAACCAATTTCATGGGAAAAGATGTGACATATGTAAAATTCTTTGCAAAAGCCGCTTCGACATCTCTAACTGCTGAGAACGTCGACTAGTAGAAGTTTCGATGTTTTATTCAATACTTGCTTGCACTCGAGCAATGGTCACTTCATTTCGAACTGCACGAGGTCTTTCAGCCCGCGGAAGATTACAGACAGCCCCTTATTGCCCAAAACGCCGAACCAATCGGAAAATTGTTAGAGCGCTAGAAGCATTTCGAACACGAAAGAAATTTCGATATGATCTGAATAATCGAATGCTGACTTTGAAAGTAAAATTGAACAACTTTGGTTCTTTGTTGTGTGCTAAGCCTTTCCATCATAAATTTCCGAAGTATTATTTAGCTAATTCTGTAAAGAGACGAAAAAAAAGTCTTAACGAAAAATTTTTTTCACTGATCAAATTTTAACGTTGCTTATGCGCCACCTTACATAAATGAAAATGAACGAAATTTTTGCATTAGCACTATTTTGATTTCTACTTACAGACATGTGTAAGAAAGACCAAAATTCAAAAACGAATGAATGAATATTTTGACTAAACATTGCTTAATGGGGAAATGCATTAATTCACTGCTTTCCGATTCTACTAATTTCGACGAAATTCCATACAGACATTTTTGAAGTATTGGGAATATGTGTTCGAAATTTCGACACTCCAGGTATACTGAGCTTCGCAGAACGGGGTTCAAAGCACGTTACCTCTGAAGTTATTCCATTAATTAGCCCTTGAAAAAATCTACTAAAAAATCTACTAATGTGTTAGTTGCGCAACAAAGTTCTCGCTGTTTTTTCTTTCATAAAAATGCAACTCTATTATGATAACACTTTTACAAATGATTTACCGAAAGTGTTGTCAATTGCTAGCTATTCCTTTTCCCACCTTTCAGGCAAACCTCGAATTCCGTCACGGTAAAACTGTTCATCTTTAGAAGCTCTTCACGAATCCAGCCATTCTTTGATGTTGTCATATGAGTGGACCTGCTAGTCAGCCAGACTGTGTGCCATCGAACAGAACAAGTGATAATCAGACGCCGCAATATCTGAAGAATACGCGGATGGGCTAAGACTTCCCTCTTCAGCGTTTCCAGGTAGTTTTTGAGAATCACTTTTTCGTAGCTCTGCGCGTATTTTGGATTAATCGCATTAATTGAAGTCGATGCCGATCCCCAGTGATGGTTTCGCTTGGTTTTAGCAGCCTGTAATAAATAACACCGACCTGGTCTCACTAAATACAGAGCATAACCTTCGTAGCGTGAATATTCGGCCGAGGTGACGACGTAGAAGCATGACCGGGCAGCTCTCATGACTTTGTTTTCTTTGAATTGCTCTAATGAATCCATTTTTCATTAGCCGTTACAGTACGATGAAGAAATCCCTTTCTTTTTGTTGCTGAAACAGGTGTTCACAGGCGAAAAAACGGCACTCAATGTCCCTTGGCTTCAACTCGTAAGGAAATCAAGTTCCTTGTATTTGGATCATTCTCAATGCATAGAAATGGCTTGGTGGATAACTCCTAATATTGAAGTAAGTTCTACCTGCGTTTTACATGGATCCCCTTCAAGCAATGCCATCAATTCAATGTCATCGAAGGTCGTGATTTTGATCACCGTCATTAAAGCGACGAAAACAACCTCAACAAGTTGTTTCACATAAAGCAGCATCTCCGTAAACATTTTGAAGCTCTCGATGAGCTTCAGCTGTCGTTTTCTTCGATTAAAAGAAGAAAATCAATATTTCCCGCATATAACGATTATTTGACACAGAATCATACATATTCACACAACCAAAGGAATATGATGTCAAAAGAAAATCACTAACGTATCGAGGGCGGTACGTTTATCATATGCTTAAGCCTGGCTCATCATGTTTAGGTTATGGCAGAATCGACAAGCACTTACAGCTGGCGTCATCTATTGGCAAAAAGCCGGGAACTTAGTTGCACACCTAATACATATTTAGAAAATAGTTTTTAAAGTACTTTACTCTGGCTTTTTAAGTTTTTTTTTTTTTTTTTGATGATGTCCGAGTTGTTTCGAAGGGGAATAAAATTTTACGTAAACTGTAAAATAAATCCCTTCAATCACATCTATTTGTTAAAAATGGCAGAAGTCTTAATTTAGAATTAATGAAATATAGAAGATTTTTGCAACAATTTTTAGTAATAAGTATTATCCCCTTTTCGTCGACTGCGGAAAAAGTTGTTCAGGAATGTATAATATTTTTCAATTATTCTGAAAGGTAATAAAGTATAGAATATTTTTCAACTATTCTGAAAGGTAATAAAGTATAGAATATTTTATAGTCTAATCCGTTTTCCTAGATGCTGCAATAGCGAGTATTGCTTGTTCCAAACACATGTTATCAACTTTAAACCAAAATGTCTTTAAATACTGAAATTCTTCTGCAATTGTTTAAATTCTAACTTATAGCTATATTTGTTTAAAATATAAATGCCAGGTTAGACTAACTGTTATCCATAGGCAACGGACATGCAAGTTGTCAAAAATCCCATTTTTGGCCATTTAAATTGATTATTTAGGAATTGTAGGTTTCCTTTCAGGAATATTTATAAATTTGTAATTGTTTTACACTGCCGCTTACTCGAAAAGTCGTGCTGGAAAAAGTTTTTTCTAAAAATAAAAATGCTTTCGGAGACAGCATGACAACGCGCCAATCCACACAGCAAGTGTCGTCAAATCATGAATTGAAAGCCAAAAAGTTGAGGTTATGAGCTGGCCGCCTCCAGTCTCTCCAGACTTAAACATTATTGAAAACGTCTGATGATGGCTAGCACGCAAGGTATACGAATCAGGCAAGCAATATTCAAGCAAAAGTGAACTCCTTAATGAAATTAAACAAGTCTGGTCATGTATTTCGCAGGACCTAATCAAAAAATTGAAATTGAATTTCTGAATTTTTTTTTTTCGTTTAATGTTTTGGTACTTAATTCATTAAAATGAAAGAAAATGTATTTTATAGAATTACAGTGAATATGTAAAATATGGTATATAAAAGCACAACCAGTTCGTTATAATTATTATTTTGGAAAAAATCGAGCTTAGAAAAATATGTAAAGATGGTGCTATTCAAGTGAGCGGCACTGTAAGTGACGTAAGATTAGCTCAACTTATAGCTAACATTGTATTGCACTAAGTGTGCAAATAAAAATTGTATTGCCCTTTCAATTATTTAAAAATATTACCTACTATGATCATAATGCCTACCTTAAGTTGTCCCTATCATACATTTTTCTGTGTCTCCTGAATAACCTGCTTCTTTAAATTTTCTTAGTTTATATGTAATTACTATTCCAACGATACCTCTCAATTGTACAACAAACATGAACAGCTAAATTAGCTAAAATTCTACAGTCGAAGGTTATTCTCACATATTTCGTATTTGGTACTCACATATTTCGAGTATCACTCAATCCAGTAAGGCGTTAACATTGGAACACGTAGAATTGTACTGTCCTTTGAGAAATCAAAGACATTTTTCTCGAACGGAAAAGGTTATGAATTTGTTTAAAGAAAAAAAAGTGGAACAAAATCATGAAATTCAAGTTGACGCATCGGATGTTGTAAAATTTGATAATTCCATGAAGCTTTACGAAAGAAATATAAAGTCAATTGTTTATGAATAACAATGTCTATATTCAGATTTTGTTAAATGGGTAGACTTAGAAGTGTTTTCCCTAACTGCTATCATATCTGCAGTGGGACAGCCCAAAAAGGGAAGTAATGAAAGTAAAGGAAAGTAATTTGTGTCATAAATCGAAGAAAACAAGGATATCAAACAATTTATGGGCACACACAAATGCCAAAGTTCTCTGCACGTTTAAAAAACTATTAAAAAAGAAGAGGCTGCCAGTGGAGACGAGAGGTATGACTCACATTCTTCCTACTGCTTCAACCATCATGACAAATTAATAAGTACAGAGTGGCGCAATAGAACGTGCATATTTAAAAAATAGATTAAAAAATAAATACAAAAGGAATGGTTAAAATAAATCTCAGGCATTGTAGAGTAATAAATGGAGTTTATTTTTTAAAAATAACATCATCTAGATGGTGACGCTCTCTACGACGGCACTCCTCTAACCGAAAACGAAAATTATTGAAAAATTTCTTCAGTAATACTGGTGTAATGGCTGCCATTTCACCACGGATATTCTCCTTGAGCTGCACGATGTTTCTTGGATTATTACTGTAGACTTTGTGTTTGAGGTATCACCACAAAAAAAAGTCAAGAGGCGTCAAGTCTGGACTACGTGGGGGCCATGAGATATCACCTCTTTCCGAAATCAGTCTGCCAGGGAACATCTGCTTCACCACCGCCATCGAGTCATTTGTTGTGTGACAGGTAGCTCCATCTTATTGGAACCAAGTTCTGGAATTCACTATTCTTGAATTTTCAATTTCTGGAGCCAAAAATCCGTCCAACATCTCAACATAGCGTTCTGTATTAACCGTGACGTATTGGCCCCTCGCATTTTCGAAGAAAAAAGGACCAATTATTCCTTTGCCAGAGATTGCTGCCCATACTGTCACTTTAGGACTATGTAATGGTTTCTGGTGTCTGATTTTGGGATTTTCACTGTTCCAGTAACGACAATTTTGACGGTTTACGAACCCATTCATAAGGAAATGAGCCTGGTCATAGAAAAGGATATTGTCAAAATTGGAAAATCGATTAAGCATTTCATTAGCAAATGCGAGCCTTGCTATGAAGTCAGACTCTTTCAATTCTTGTGTTAATTGCAGCTCATATTGTTGCAGTTTAAGATCCAATGTTAAAATTCGTTGCACACTTCGTCGCGATAATTGTTAGACAGACGATCTCTTGCGAGTCGACATTTGTGGATTTCCTTGTACCGACTCCATAACTTTCTCAACATTGTCTTCGGTCCTAGATGTTCTTGGGCGACCATTTGCTTGTGGTTTAAATATTAAACCGGTCTCTTCAAAACGCTTTACCCATATTTCAAATGAATTAGCACTCGGAGCTTCACTAATTCGCCGTAGTCCATATTCACCACAATATAGTCGCCTAGTAGCAATATATGAACGAGAGTTCTCGTAAAATGCGCGCACGCAAAGTGCGCGACACTTCCCGTCGAAGTGGTTCATAGCAACTAAAACTCCATGAGCCCGCCAACCCAACGATGTAGGCGCCCTCCAGCCTGCGCGTTATCAACCCCGCAAAGAAAGATGATGCAATATGCACGTTCTATTGCGCCACCCTGTATTATAACGGAAATTGCCCCAATAGTCAATAGATTTTACGGAGTAAGAAACGCTATTTCTAATGGTGGGACCAGCACTAGGTCACAATATTAATATTTTGTCTCACGAACGGCTTTAATTGATGAACGATTCTACATTTTACCTTCACATGATGCAATACATGAACAAAAGCAGAACATTTTACCAAATCCAATTGGTGTTAATGCAACAACTTCACCTGTAAAATTGATCACTGGAATACTGACCCTCATATCAAAAATATCTGTGTGAAATCTCATTATTATGCAGTAGCTGTAGTTTCTGATTAAAGTTATAATTCCGTATTTTATGATGAAAAACATACAAAGTAAAAAATTCTAACAAGTGAAGTAGACCGTCATATTGTAAATCATATTTTTCTGCTATTAAGATACACGAACTTTTTTATAACATTAGTAGTGTAAAGTTTTATACCGCATTTGTTGTTGAATTATGGAGAAGATATGTGGTAATATTGTAATTTAATCAAATCGGCTTCAAGGCCTAAAATTACAATCCTGAATAAATAAGTTAAATTAAAAGAAATCGGTCAATCCTTTAAAACATAATACTTTCCACTCTGCGCTCCCACTGTGGAAAGTTTTGCAGCGATGCAAAAGTATGATGGGTGAAAGAAGAGGCGTGCAAATCTTAAAGTTCCCACTAAGCTAATCCAAAAATTTCAGACACGTGAACTAACTTACAAATGTCTTTGTCCAACGTTATTTTGCATTGGTGCAAAATGTGATGTAATGTGATAAATGTATCAGTTGCTTTCAAAAAATACTTTGAATTAAAACACAAACGGAATTGTAAGTATAAAACTTTCTATCTGAAGTCCTCCGTATAGAAATTACAGAGGGATCACTGTTCTTTTCCTACGTCGGTCATTAGGAATGCGCGGTGATCCAAGGAGTGATGTGTACTAAATTATACGTAAGTTAGTGCAATTGAAGAACATGTATCTAGAAATGTGGAGTTATCAGAGGGGGTGTGGTTATCTGCTTCATTTTTTTCAAATTTTATTTCACTTCTGTTGTTTAGGTCTACGGACATATAAATCCTTAGAGACTAAGAATTAACATAACATATTTCAAGAAAGTTGTGTAAATATGTACATTATTTAATTTTAAATATCTAAAAAGGAACAATTTAATGTTATTTCTAGACATACAATTTGGGCATAATTCGTGGAATGACGTGTCGTATTAAATATATATATATATGTACCTATATATAAGCGACAATAATTCAAAACAATAACAAGGTGTGACAAATACGGCGATATTGCAATGGCTGTAAGCCCAGTAATCAGCATCTGGAAATATAATGAGACACAAAATCACCAAAGTTAATTGAAGAGAGAGCAAATTTCAGAAAGACTCACTGAATTCTTTCTATGCGTGACGTGATGTTTGGCAAATTGGACTGAATTTCACAAAGATTCTTGAAAGATATAAGACCAAGAAGATATGGGTTAAATTCTTCCCTTCCACGGGATTTACAGGAAGAAAATTACATTTCGGTAAATCTGTTAATTTACATGGGTTGTTCCGTAATATTACTGTAGCATGCCCTTAACATATAGCAAACTTTGCTGGGAGCCATCGGAATGGGCGTGCTATTACGATCCATTTTCATCCTTAGACATTATTTTGGTGAGGTCTTAACGTGTACCAAACTTCACTGAATATGCTATAAACGTTTAGAAATATGAACCTAAAATAATACAGGTTAAATCAAACATTCGGTTGGGAGATGCCAAAAGAGGACTGATTAGTCGGTCAGTTTTTTTAAATTTTACCATAATACTTGGACAGAAACAAAAATGAACAACAATTTAAGACGGTGCAGCTATGTTTCAGGAGTTATGGGGGTAATAATTGAAACTCATTGAATTTGAATGGGAAATGCCAGAAATGCCGGCGGTACGCATTTTCGTTCTTGGACATCACTTTAACGAAATCTTAACGTGTACCTCATTCGATTGAATGTAGAGGTACTTAGACGGGTCTACTTAAAATGTCATGAAGGGCATTTGGGCGAAAGATAGTTGGTATTTGAAATGCTTCCATCAGGGTGTTACATTTTTTGCCGTATAAAATGATAAATGCCTGCATTCCTTTGGATGAGGGTATAAAATGCACAAATATATACTTTCTGGGACTAATGATAGAAGAATCACAAGAATTCGATGCCATTGGCAATGTACACATAATTTGGCAACTTGTGAAGATTTTCACTACAATTGCATATTTATATACTCGTATGCTCGGTTGGCAATTTATTTCAGTTCAGTTTCAAAAAGACTAACAACGTTTCAATGTCCATAACAATTATTATGTTCTGACATCGTTTGTAATGACTGCAATTATTAGCTCTATTCAATTAAATATTCCATTTCCACCAGAAACTATACCATTTCCAATTGAAATTCAAATTAGTATAAAGAAGGAATATTTCATTTGAGATTCAAAGTAAATTTACACAACCTCAACGTCTCCATTTGATATTCCGAATATAGCACGCAATATAGTCCTGAAATTGCAAATCGACAAAATAGAAATCGAAAGTAACATGAAACTGAAAGTACATTATTGTTACAAATTTGATTCTATATACCTAATAGACTGCAGAAGTATTCAAAAATAATTAAAGAATGCATAGTCTATTAATTTAGGTTAGGTTATGGTTAGGTCAATGTGACAGTCTGAATAGACAGACTCACTTAGACTGCGTAGTCCATTGTGATACCACCTAAACTAGAGATAAGGATGTCACTAGTTTCCCCCTTGAACCATCCTGATCGCCTCAAGAAGCTCTTAAGTCGGACAATATCTATATCGTCCTGATCTCCCAGGTCTCTGTAGAAATAAGAGCACAGTGTTGATCCCCGCTTGTTCGCCAGATCGGAGCAATTGCAGAGAAAATGTTGTATGGACTCCTCCTCCTCTTCATCTCTACAACTCATGCAGAAGTCGCTAATCGCAATTTTTAATCTCACTGCATGTCTTCCAATTAGACAGTGTCCCATCATGACGGATACAAGCAATGAGACATGGGGTCTTGATAGCGACAGACCTAGGCGAGGCCACATCTGTCTGGATTGATTACAGCTTCGGTCAGACGTTGGTCACCTACCATTTGCAACTAAAAATACTCAATCTTGCAGTAGGAGTTTGCGAGTGGGCAGAGGCATGCCCACGGACTCCAACTCGGCTGGAGTCTGTAAGGTTGTCCCCAGTCTTGCCAGCTCGTTTGGTCTGCAGTTCTGTGGTATGTCCCTTCGGCCTGGCACCCATATAAGGTGAATGTTGAAATACTATTAATTTAACAGGTACATAAATTACAGTCAGGTGAACTTACGCTGAACGGTTAAATGTATACTCGTGTTATCCTAAGAGGCGTGATAATGCAATATGTTTGCATTCGCAATACTACGTGTCTCATGCATGCTCAATTATACTGAATACAGTGCTATTAGATGAATGATACGAACTTAGATAGGAATATACTTGTATAAGTTAAATTAGGTAATTTGTATGGTAGATAACAGAGTCATTCCTGCCGATTTTTCCAGATTTTTTGAGATTACAGTGAAAATTTAAAATTTGTATGGGAGGTACTAAAATGTTTGCGCTCAGAGTTCAGATTATCAAACGCCTGATTCTCTCCTATGTTTAGAGAATTGTAAAACAATGTAATGGAAAAAAAGCCTGATTGCAGAGTATTGATTACGATTCAAAACATCATTACATTTGAATGGGAGGTACCACAATGGGAATGGGCATGTGGAAAATATGAAGCCCAGAATATACCTATATAAGACATGTCTGTCATTTCTACGTATATCCTAGAAGAGATAACCCCACTCCTTGGTCGATTATTTCAAATTTTACCAGGAATTAAGAAATAACACAATGGCTAGAAATGTGGGTTGCTGCAGGTTACGGATGAGGAGTTATAGGGATCGGAAAATCGGTGAATTTGAATGAAAATATCAGAAGTGTTGGCCCAATATAGCCCGTTTATGAGCTACGGCTACAATCTTGCAAAATATTGGGTTGTATCAAGTTTTAAAAAGTTCCATAAAGATTGACGGCATTTATCAATTAACCCAAAATCATGGAATGGATTTGATCAAAATGCATTAAGTACATTCAACGCTTCATACTGAATGTTACATATTTAGCACATCAAATAATATATATGTACCTTCTTCCACGATGGCACGATGGTTAACGCTCTCCTCCTCTAAGGGCAGAGAGAGAAATCTGGTCACAGATACGCAGAAAGTGCTGCGACTATGGAGAGAGCGTTTTCATAAGCTCCTAGTTTTGGATGGCAGCACGAGCAAGGAAATCACCCCAATTATCGACGATGGCATAAATTGCCTAGATCCGAGCGAAACAGAGATCAGAACAGCAGTATTGCGGCTTAAGAATAACAAATTTGCGGGCGCCTATGGCTTGCCAGCAGAGCTGTTTAAAACTGGTGGCGATGAGCTGATAAACAGCCTGCATCAGCTCCTAAATACGGTTTGGCTTGAGAAAACATGCCCGATGATAGGGACCTGAGTGTAATGTGCCCTGTGTTCAAAAAAGGCGGTCAAAGTGTATGCAAAATATCGCGGTGTCTCTTTTTTGCCCATTGCTTATAAGATCCTGTCGAGTATGATATGTGAAAGACCGATTATAACTGACCTGATTGGACCTTATCAGTGAGGCTTTTTTTAAATCAACAACTGACCAGATATTCAAACTATGACAAATTCTGGAGACCACCCAAGAAAAAGACCCCATCGATAGCTCGATACAGCGAAAACTGTATGAGGCCATGTCCCAGTTTCAAATACCTACGAAGCTTACATGCCTATGTTGGATGACGCTGACTGACACAAAGTCTGCGGTAAAGATAGACAAAGACCTCAGCAAGCATTTTTACACCAAGCGAGGATTTAGGCAGGGCGACACTCTATCGTGCGACCTCCTCAACATACTGTTGTTGATGATTATGAAGAAAAATGCAGATAACACGACAAAAGCCATATGCTACTCGCATATGCAGATAACATAGACATTTTTGGCCACAAACTGCGAGATGTTACTGCAGTCCTCTCAAGCATCGAAAAGGCAGCAGCGAGATTGGGTCAGGTGGTAAACTAGGACAAAACAAAGTTATTGGTTTCAACGAACAAAGAGTCTACTCGTTTGGGACGCTGTGTGAACGTTGACAACTATAATTTTGAAGTGGTGGGAAAATTCATCTACGTCGAATTCATCTACAAAACGAATGATGTCAGCATGGAGATAAAGAGGAGAGTATTGCTTGTTAACAGATCTGACTATGGGATAAGCAAACGATTCAACTACAAAGCCCACTCGAGACAAACAAAAATCCGACTGTACCAGACGTTGGTTCTACCTATCTTGTCATATGGCGCAGAACCCTTGGTTATGATGCAAGCGGATGAGTCAGTACTGGGCAGTTTTCGAGAGAAAAATATATGAACCTATCATCGTTTATAGAGAGTATCGGGATCGCATGAACAATGAGCTGTATGGGCTACATATATGTTAACATCAGAAGAGGGCGACCAAAACTCCGTTGGAAGGACGGGCTTTTGAAATACTAACAAAACTTGGTGTGCCGAATTGGGGGAGAAGCGCCGAAGATCGAAGCGCTTGGAACTATTTTTTACGAGCGGCGTATAATAGATAAGGATGTCTATTCCTGCCTTCTTCTCAGTCTCTTTTATGTTTAAGCTAATTACCTTTTAGTTATATTTACTTATTATTATTTATTAAATTCCAAATATAACTTATTAATTCGAAATTTTTAGGCAATGATTAGAAATGAAATTTCCGAATTTTCCTGTTGTCGATTTTAAATGTTAACTGGATATGGTGTAGTTCTTACTACTTTCAAACCATATAAAGAAGAAAACTTTGCAGTTTCTTATACTTTCATGGTTGGTTTCTTTTATTGTGTTATATACATTTTTACAAATGTTTATTATTTCCCTCATAAATATCTAACATTTTTCCTTATCCACATTATTGTCATTCATATTTGTTGGCAGTTTTTGGCATTGAAATCAACAATTACAATATGTTTCTGTACAAAGAACAAGATTGTATTGCATATCGTATATTGTTTATTGCATACAGTAATGCCAAGTTCAAATTTCCTATTGTTGCCTGAGGGGAAATGTTTAAGAATACTATAAATTTTGTAAAACAAAGCAAAATAACTATGCAATAGACACATACATATGATTGTGCAACTATTGTTAACTATACGTACGTATTACAATGTATACAAACATTATAACATATATAGATGTAAGGAGTATTATTAGGGGATTTTTATCTTAGAATATGAGAAATTTATTTCTCGGAAGACAATAATCGGAATAAGTAGCCAGGATCACAATTCAACATACATTTAGAGCCATTTAGAGGCTTTCAAAATCGCTGGCCTGGCAAGGCTGTCAGCTGTTAAATGATGCCATTTGAAGTGTTATTTATTTAGCGAAAAGCTCGACATTTACGAATATGGATCGTTTAATAGCCGAACAAAGCGTAAAAATAATTAAAACTTACTACAAAAGTAATGATTCAAACGTACATTGCGGGATGATTATGGTTATCATAATCGACTTGCAGTGCAAGAAATTGCCAAGATTGTAAAGAAATTTGAATATACTGAACGTGTTACAGATGTGATCCGTCCTGTGCATCATCGCAATGTACGCACTGTTTAAAGTCTCGCTTCCGCTAATGAAAGTGTGGCGGACAATCTGGTTATACAGAGCGCTATAAGTGTATGATAACCGACTCTTATTGAACTGCAATTGAAGATCATGAACTTGACGGTACGTGGTTTCAACAGAACGGTGCTACGAGAGCGATTTTGGCTTTATTGTGTGAGAAATTTCGAGAATGCAAAATTTCACGCTTGGCGACATGACTTGGCCACGTCAATTGGTTATGTCGAGGACCGTGTTTACGCGGATAAACTCCAAACGTTGGAATATTTGAAAATCAATAACCGCCAAGTTTTCGCTAAGAAAAGGACCGAAATGAGCGAAAAAGTGGTCAAAAACTACCTCAAAAGCATTCACTACTGCATTCAATCCAGTAGCAGTCATTTAAATACCATAGTGTTTTATCGAACTGATAGCTTTATGGGCGTTTTATTTAACTTTACTTTTGAAGCCTGAAAATGGGTAGCCTACCTAGGTAGGCCGGTAGGCTACCGGCTAATTTATGCAGAATACTTAAGAACTATGAAATACTTTGAGAGGCATTTATCCCAGTTTATAATTTATGCGGAAATACTATGAATTACATTTTACTCTCAAGTAAGTTGGTTCTAAAAACTAGAATTTTCTATTTTCTGCATTTAGGAGTCGTTTGAACTACAAAAATATTTTGACTAAATGCGTTTCATGAGTTTTTGTATCGATACAGTATAGCATAGAACTTCTTAAATCATAGCACAATCTAATATTTTTTGTTGGACCGCAGACTAAGATTTTAAATAGGTCTTATCGACCCATGACTTCAAATCCCAACCTAATAAATTAACCTATTTTCAGAAATTCTATTCTTTTCCTTCATCTTCTAATTCTTTCACTGCAGTAATATAAATTTTGGTCCACTTTATTAGTCTTGTAATGCTTTGCGAAATTTACGAAGATTAATTTATTAACTAAATCCCTTCTGATAACTCAACCCTAACTTCAACACACTCGTACGCTTCTGAGTTTCATAACGTTCTCGCAGTTGTGCAAAATTCGGTTGCATTAGATACTCGTCATGCGTTTGATAAACTTAGTGTTGAGAAGGCAACATCACATCCCTTATGGTACTTCCCATACAAATCTGTGGTCACAACCCGTAACAGTCTAACTCGAGTTAGGACACAATTGAGTTATTAGCACCATCGTATTCAGCGTATCTAAATTTATTTGCTCTAATTTTTTCATGTTTGTATCTCCTCTAGGAAGGCAATTAATCCTAAAAAACCTAATAGCTTAAGTTATTTTTCTAAATGACTGTTTTGGCATAACTGCCTAAGTCAATTTAGGATTACAACAAATATAAACATTATTTTTTCATCATTGCCTAAATCAACTTAAGTCGTTAATCCAAAACAATAAAGAAACAATTTTATTTTCCTAACTTGAGTTAAGCTCTTATTCCGAATTAAAATTTCGTTTTTTGATAAACATAAATTGAGTTAAGGTCTTTCTCCAAACAAAAAAAAAATTTATTTAATCTGGAATAATAGCCTAACTCAACTTGAACTTTTTGACTTTCTTTCGTTCAACAATTCATAAGAGCCTAAGTGTCTTTTTCGATAATATCTTTTGACTGCGAGAATAACAACTATTTTTTGTTAACAACTAAGTAAAGAAATTCGTTTCCTTGGAATCTGTAGCAAAGTTTTCCAAAAAACACCTTCTCCTGATTTTCAATGAAGATTCAAAACTTTAAACTCCTGTACCGAAAATATTGAAAAACAGACTTAGGCTGTTATGGGTTGTGACCACAGAAATATCTTTTATGGAATTGCTCAAATTTCTACTAACGTTGGGGCGCGTTGAGAGATTTCAAAAGAATGAGAATGGAGCGCATTGCTGCTTGTAACGTTGATCAACTATAGCTGACCTTTGTGTAATTATAAGGTAATTGATTTGCCTTATTATTTGATTTTAGGTAATCTATTATAACATTGACTAGCTTTAACAATCGCC
Source organism: Philornis downsi (assembly GCA_019455685.1). Classification (NCBI taxonomy): domain Eukaryota; kingdom Metazoa; phylum Arthropoda; class Insecta; order Diptera; family Muscidae; genus Philornis; species Philornis downsi. The sequence goes on from JAHXMU010000507.1 coordinate 303,573, forward strand.
ATCAGGAGTGTATTTAATCAATTTTAACACGTTCTTCCGAGTTGCGCCCCCTGTGCCAACACTGAGTTGATACGGAGGACGTAACTTAGAAGGATGTATTAATATTTATTATATATACTATTGAAAATTATTGACAAACTTAATCGAAATATTGGGCAAAAATAAAACTAAAATATTACAAACAAAACCATGGTTTGTTCTTGTAATTGATAACCTAAAGTCGAACAATATCATGAATCACTCTACGGATGTGGCACTTCCTATACAAATTGGCCGACTTTCACAAATTTAATTCTTCCTTTGTAATTCAGAATTATTCGTCTGCAACAATCTAGATTTTTGTTTATTCAATTCATTTCTAATGTTTGGTGAGACCAGAGGAAATTTGACCAATAAAACAACGCCTCTTCTATTACTTTCCATGCAAATGACCTATTAAATTCATTTCATTTCATTTACTTAAGTCTATGGAACAAAATTTCCTTACAGACTAACAATGGCAAAACAGTAATAATTTTATATTATATACGAGTATACTATTTATAAACAATTTAAAATAAAATTATTTCATCTTAGAAATCTTTTAAGATATAATCGAAACAAATATTGAGATGAGTCAAACTCAAAGAGTTGATTGGAATCTTGATTCATTAATTTCGTTAAGAATATAAAATCCATGTTTCAGAGTACTGTTTTTTGCATAAGAAGTCAAGTGCCGAGGTATATCAAAAATATGTGTTCGCCGGAAGGAACTGCGTGGAACGTAAAATGGAATCTGTGCCAAAAGATTACAACAGTCGATGTAACCTACGATTATACTAAAAACAAATAGCGCTGTCTGGAAATTACGACGATATTCTAATGTCTGTAGCTCAAGTAATAAGCATTTTGAATTGTATGTTGGGAGAGGTTCTTCAAATCTAAACGAAGAAAGAGCAAAATTTACAAACACACGTTGCACACGTTGAATATTGGAATGAGGACACCAAATAATAGCAGCATATTCCAGCTTATATTTAACATATGATGTAAAAATTATTTTAAATGTGTTGGGATCAGAAAATTCTGAACAATTCCTTTTAATGTGCACAAGAAATTTATACGCCTTTGGAATAACATAATTGACGTGCGGAATAAATGTCAAACCGGAATCGAATAGAACACCTAAATCCAGTTTTGAACAAGCCGATATCAGAAAAAAATTACTAATTTTAAACACTGCATGAATCGGATTTCTGCAATGCGAAAAAGAAACATGAATACACTCATCAGTGTTCAATGAAAGCTCATTTAAAACACACCAATTATTAAGACTGTCTATGTCTTTTTGAAGATCTAAGACATCGTTAAATGTAGAAACTTTTAAAAATACTTTTAGATCAATCGCATAAAACAAAAATTGTGACTTATAAAAACAAGTTGATATGCCATTAATAAATAGTGTGAATAAGAACGACCCAAGTATACTTCCTTGTGGCACGCCTGGAGTTTGAATATATGAAAAGAATTCAATCCCTTCAATAACAACTTTGCACTGCCTATTGGTTAAGTATGATTTTATCCACTTTAAAAATGTTGAGTGGAATCCCATCGACTTAAATTAATACCACGTTATCATACCTCATTATAGATGGAATTTCTGAAACACCACGTTTGGATTTCACATAAGGCCAAAAAGACTTACGGTTTACCTTTATATCACTTTCCTTTTGTACTATAAATTGATTATATAAAAACTTGTTCAGGAAATTAAGTTCGCTTTAATACTGGATAAATTTCTGCCTGTCTCAATAAAACGTTTGTGGTATTTATTTCGGAGATTCTTTATTTTTTTCACACCCGATGTATACCAAGGAAGTTTATAAGGACGAAACTTTTTATACGAAATGTTCTCTCTGCAAGTAGATAAAACAGTACTCAAAAAGATTTCGTAACATGCAAATATATATATCTTGCCTATCAAGAATCACGATCCAATCAATGCAGCTAAGGGCTGAATTAAGTAACGCAAGAACGCAAGATTTAAATTTTAAATAAAACACAGATATTTAAGAAAAAATCGTGAAATTATTTATTATATCGTAAGTGGACGGAATGAGGTTATGTATGTAACAACACATCGGGCAGATGACCGTCGTGGCTTTGCTGGTACACATGCGATCTTTTAATGAAATTTTCAATGACCATTTTGCATAAATGCTGTGGCATTTCATTAATGCAGCATCCAATTTCCTCTCTTAAGACTTGAGTCGTCGTCAGCTTAATCGCGTAAATCATCGACTTCAAAAAACCCCAAAGAAAAAAGTCTAATGGTGTTAAATCGCACGATCTATGCGGCCAATTCAGGTCTCCAAAACGCGAAATAACACGACCGGGAAATGACTGATGCTGCAATTGAACTGTTTCTCTGGCTGTATGACAAGTGGCGCCGTCTTGTTCAAACCACATGCCATCCACATTCATTTCTTCTATATTTTAGGCACGAAAACACTGGTTATCATTTCACGATACCGAACACCATTGACCGTTTGCGCTTGACATGTTCCAATGATCCCTCCAACCCAAAATCCATACCACACAGTGACACGTTGAGGATGCATTTGCTTCTCGTGAATTACTCGAGGATTTTCCTTACCCCAAATGCGACAATTCTGCCTATTGACGAAGCCATCAAGATGGAAATGGGCCTCGTCACTGAAGATGATTTTATCGGCAAAATCAGCATTTTCACGTTGTCTCTCCAATACCCAATTAACGAACTCCCTTCGCTGTCCATGGTCAGAGCTGGCTTCAGTTCCTGAGTCAATTGAACTTTGTATGCATGAAGATGCAAATCTTTCGTCAAAATTCACTGCATAGTGGATTTGGAATTGAGGTGGATGGAGCTTAAACGACATCATCACGTACATCTGCGACATTTTCGGTCGATCGACCTGGTCGAAAGCTCGTTGTTGTCTTTACATCACTAACAGACCCAGTTTTGGCAAATTTATCCATTAATCTCTTAACAGTGGACTCTTCTAGAGCTTTATTGTGACCCCAAAATGATCGCAATTTGCGAACTGTAGCCGCAAAACTTTCATCATTTTGGTAAAACAATTTCACAGTGAGAACGCCTTGTTTATTCGTGTAGCGCCCCATTTTTACTAACCTCGTACCTTCTACTAGCAAACAATAACAATTGTTCAAATGTCAAACAATGACATTTTGAATAGCGCCAAATTTAAATCTTGCGTTCTTGTTGTTGCACCCTTTGCTTCAAAATTACACTCATTAAAGTTGAAATTTATAATTTCATTACATAAAAGAATGTTAAAAAACTGATAAAAGTCTATTTCTATTACTAAGGGATTATGATGTAAATTGGACGGTGAGATTGGCATTAAACACTCGTATTACAGTCATAAGGAACAAAAATTAAATCAAGAGTACGATTTAGTTTATTGAAAATATCATTAATTTGCCAATCGTTTACATCTTTTGACTGACCTCAGTCAAATTTATATCACATCATGGGTTTGTGAACTAAGTTTTGAAAATGAAATTGCCAGACACCTTCTGGTACTTTCCATAAAATTTGTGTTTTATCTGAATTTATTTGTTCCCCTCTAATCTTTAGTTCGTGGACTACAGAGACTTAAGATTTTGTAAAATTTATTTCAATTTAGTGTTGGAATTCTAAAAATGCTGTGAATTGCCAGGTCGCTTCCTTTATCATCTTTCTTATTTATATACGACATTGAAAATAATGATGAATAGATTAACTTAATCATGTAATTAAGATTGTTCAAAAATCGTTTAGTTACAGAAGACACTGTCAAGGCTATTCCGTAACCAGATGCGCAAAAGTGCAAATTTATGTCATCATTGATTTTGGAAGAAAATCGGGCGAAATCTCTTTAAATTGAAAATTCCTTACACAAATTTAATTTCAACAAAAATTGTCGAAAATTTTTTTTGTTCATCTTTCGCTCAATGAAAAATTTTGAATCAAATTTTTTTTAGTGACTAATATTTCAAATGTATAAAAGTGTATTTTAAATGAAAAGCAAGTTAAATTTGTTTTTCTATTTCATAAAAATACAGTTCCATTCTCACGACATTCAGTGAACTTAGTTGGGCAAATGAAAATGGAGTGCACTGCTACGTTCCTTGATAGACGGTGTACCGGGTAGCTTCCTGCATCTAGCGCACTTTTGTCCCAAAATCAGGCCAGTGTGTCAAAATATATGTAGGTCAATTTACCTGAGCGAAATTTCTTTTATGGTCAATTGAATAAGATACTTTTCCATTCATATTTTGGAAAATTAACGATAAAGAATAGACTTTTCACTATTGCTTGAGGAAATTCCAAATGAAATTGAACCGGAGCACTTATTTAGAAGGCGGCTACAAGAGAAGTTTGTATCTGTAATGTTCCCGACATACGTAGAAAATAACTCCAAGATTTGTTCCTTATCGCCACACCAAGATTTGACAGTATTTCAAAAGCCTTGTGATGGAATTTTTTTTCTCCACTTTTGAGCCTCCCATCGAGTTCATTGTCGGAGACTATTCTTACTGGGGTCTATAAGTCGATCAGTAAAAAAGCTAATACAATCGCTATATTTTTAGGTGCTTCACTAAGTCGATGTCGGTGTGTAGATCATAATAAACAAGATAAATATGAAGCCGATACTCTACGTTGGCAATGACGTTCTCATATATTCTTTGAAGTATTTTTCCTCCAAAAAGTCCAAAATTAGCTCATCCACTGGTGGCACAACCTAGTATTCAAAATAAACTTCCTTCCCATAACTATTACGAATTAACGGAAAATACAAAATATTCGTATTTTTGACCTTACTTGCAACAAAAATTGTATCTCTACTGTGGCTGCTGTAACATCACACATTTTTTTATAAACATAAGTTGTTCCAACGCACATATTTCCAGCTAAGAAGCTTGCAGCGTAGTCGCTTCACAATCTTGCGGCAAGCAGAAGCCATCTATACCGTAAGGATCTGATGTCCATATTTTTCTGTGAAAGAGTTTTCCTTTTATTGTTTT
>JAHXMU010000507.1:313621-324441 GCA_019455685.1 Philornis downsi
AGACAGACAGATATTCATTTTTATATATATAGATTATTAGGATGAAAAGATAAATTTCTCATTCAAACCATTGAGAGGTGAAAAACTAACGAAAGGTAACAAAAATGGTGCTATGGCTGAAACCATTAAAGTTATAGGGTATGCATCCAAAAAAGGAATTTTCCAAAATTATTACTCTCAGGAAATAAGCAGGGAATAGGGAACGGAAACAATCGCTTAAAATTAAATTTTTAAGCCAAAATCATGAAATTTCGTTCTAGCTTGAAAAGGAGGTGAAAGACACTTTAAGAAATGTGGAGTAAAGACTAATGGAAGGCAGAGGCAGAAATCCCTAGAAATTGAAACTTACATTCACCTCACGGCGTAGGCTCGCAAAAGGGGAAATTTCAAAATTCTTAATTGCAAGGAGTAAGGAGGAAAGAAAGGGAACGCAACGGAACATTTGAAATTAAAACCACGAAATTCTGACGTAATTTTGGGATAAGGTGGGTTGTTTAAGAATTCGTATTATTAATCGCCATAAATGGTAGTGTAAAATATTATGCCTTTTTTCTTCCGGAATTCAGGCTCCAATTCGCTATAGGCGTTCTGAGGGGGGGGAGCTTAGGCTCAATTGAGGGTGTTGGAAGCCAGGAGATCTGAGTTCCTATTCGTACTCTGTATCTAATTTATTTACGGAGAATTTATACTTTCTGGAAAAAGGAGGTTTGGGATCTGTTGGTATTTATTCGAAAGTTGAGGGCGGCTTGAGACGTGGTTCTGCTGGTTGCTGAAGTCCAAAGAGGGTCGTGCTCTCATCGATCGCAACCACGAAACGTGCGTGCAACGCTGGGTTGCCACCTAGGCATCACAGGTAGTGGGTTTTTTTTTTGTAATTTCATTGTTGGATAGGTGGGCCTTTACATCATCTGACAATAGTTCATTTCAGAATTCAATTTAAGTTAACTGTAGTTATTAAAATAAAATAAAGAAAAAGTTAAACAAAGAAAAACATGCAACAGCAATAAATTATTATAGACCAATAGCAATATTGTCTATATTTAACAACATTTTTGAAAGAATAATGCACGACCAATTACTAGTGTACCTAGAAAGGCATAATTTTTTAAACGGTTATCAGTATGGTTTTAGAAAGGACTGTGGCACTGAGAAAGCGGCTATAAATGTAGTAAATGTTATAGGTAAGGGGTTAGATGATAATCATAAGGGAGTAATTGGAGTGTTTTATGATTTCACGAAAGCGTTTGACCTAATTGATCACAACATTTTGTTAGAAAAACTGAAAATTTTATGGAATCTCCACAAGCTATATCTCTTTTAGGCAGCTACCTTCGGAACCGGAAACAATTTGTATGTTTTAATGGTTGTAAAGGTTCATTACAAGATATTCAATATGGGGTAGTGTACTTGGACCTTTGTTATATAAAATATATCTCAATGATATAGGAAACCTTGGATTGACAAGAAAACTATTTATGTACGCAGATGACTTATGCCTTATATACCCTTACCCGCATGAGACAGTTGCCAGACCTTATATTGAACGTGACGCGTCCTAGATATATGAATTTGTTCAAATAAAAAAACTAGTCCTAAATGCCACAAAAACAAAGTTGATACGATTTAAGCCTTATTATGATCACAACAACCGTTTTTCTTTATATATTAATGGTAACATTATCCAAGAAGTCGATTGTGTCCAGTATTTAGGTATATTTCTACAAAATAATCTGTGCTGGGATACACACATTAAACATTTAAAAGACAAATCAGCTCAAATAGTAGGTATTTTGTATAAATTCAAAAATAAGTTTAATAGAATAGTGAAACTTTTAATATACGAAACTTTAATTCAAAGTATTTTGAATTATATGGTTGTTTTATATGGGTATAAAAAAAGTACAGAACTTAAATCTTCACAAAGAATTCAAAACAAAGCCTTGAAAGCTGTGGCAAATCTGCCTTTAACATATTCAACACTTTCGCTATACAGAAGCATATTCCCTAGCATTTTACCTGTGGATGGTATTTACCTAATGAAACTTCTTATGTATGTATTCAAATGCTTACACATACTGAAGAATGTTGAAGGAATTGTTATTTAAACTTTTGTTTTTATACTAAATTTGAAATAATTTTAAAAATTTTTAATAAGTTTCCTGTAACATAATTGTAAAAGATATTGAATTTTACTGACAACTTGCCTCTATAATGTCTGTTTTAGACGCTGGGGCGTAACTTGTTAAAACTTATATTAATATATATATTATTATTCTACAGTATTGTACAGTTCATAAATTTGTTAAGTAATTACTTAAAAGGATCAGAGGTAATAATAGGTATATTAAACATGTAGCATTGACTAGAACATAACGAAGGAATTTTACGAAATTCGGCTTTTTATCAACAAAACAAAAACACGACAAATAAATATTACTGCCGCTTGAAACAATTGGCCAAAGTTAAAATTCTCCAATAACAACCCATGCACAGAGACAAGAAATCTAGTGAAAATTCGTAATTTATATGGCTAGCAAAGAAACAAAGCAAAATACTTCAAAAATTTCTATAAATCGGTCAACTTATATGAAAGGTGCCAGACGAGGTGGCTGATATACGAGTATACACATGTATTTGCAACCCACTGCTATGGTCTGGTTTCCCTATCAGCTGAAGTAGACATAAAACAGATTTGGTTCAGAGATACTTGGCAACTGAAGCACTTCCAAATACATATTAAATTTTTGTTGTATCAAATGATACATACCTTCATTCCTTCGGGAAAAATATAAAGACCTAAACGAAATATACTTTATAAATATTTTTCTGCAGAACAGGTGTTTTAAGAACACCATTGTAATACGAAACGAATATGTTGGAACATTTTTCTAAAAACGTTTCTTTAGAAACTTTTTACTGAAAATCCAATATATTTCCACTTCCATAAAGTCAAAATTTGACCCCGCCACTTAAAATTCACATTTGCTGTAGCAGAACTCGTTTCTTGCTAAATATCTGCCATCATTTTTCCCAGGGCTTTCATTTGGAGGTTCTTACCATTTTCATTGATTTAATAAAAAATTTTTCAATGTATTGTTATAATAAAGTATTCATAACTGGTTTGGTATTCTTCGTAAACTGTGGAATAGACAACAATTTAATTGTGAAACTTCAATTTCAACACTGAAAGATTTTTTATACTGCTTTAAGGCAAAAATTCTCTTCTCTAAGGCTTCTACTTCTCTAAGGCAAAAATGTATTATCCAAGTATCTTTTGATTAAATGTATTTCATGATTTTTAAAACGATTGAGCAATATCCGTTTGTTTGTCTGTCCGCCTGGTTGTTAGATTAAATAATTGTCTTAAATCCCCAGTAAAATTTTCTGTAGCAAATAATTCATAGAAGAAGAACTACTTATATTGTCCGAGAACATGTTCTAGTTCTGGCTTCTTAATCGGTGCAACACATTATTTCAGAATGGAGTTTAATATAGAATTTAAAATAGACCCGTAGAATCGATTTTTTATATTGGTTTGCCTTCATTTTTCTATAAATATTTCCTGGAGTGTAGAACGATGGATTAACCATGCCCTCTCTGATGTCTCCCATATAAATGAGGGATTTAACCCATATATTCTGATATTAATAACTTTTATATAGCAAATTCTTTTACATCCCGTGAATGACATGTGGAGCTTCTCACACTCAGTGAGTGCATTTTATTTGTAGACCCTCTCCATTATCCGAAGTATTCGCTAGACACATCGGGGAGACCCTCGCTCAAATATTGATAGGTGGCTGTATCCGCGATTGAGCTCACAATCATGCGAAAGATAGTCGCGTGTGCTAAGTATGGCTTCACGTTCTGTAATGCTTGATAAATAAAAAACGAATGATGGATTAATCGTTCTCTATCTGATGTTTCCCATATAAATTGCGGATTAATCCCATATATTCTGATGTTGATACTCGAAGTATTCGCTAGACACGTTGGGGAAATAGTCGCTCAAATAATGATAGGTGGCTGTATTCGCGATTAAACCCACGATCATGCGAAAGATAGTCGCGTATACTAAACATGGTTTCACGCTCGATCACAATACATTTCATACAGTTAAACGAAATTCAGTAAAATTTGGTCCATGTCAAGTGTCTGCTAATGCACAGTCAGACAGTGACACTAGGTAGCATTCTCACGCCGCAGTTGGTACCACCGACAGAAATTAAAAATGTTTCAAAATTTAGTTTTAGACAGTAGCGGCCTATATTTCAACACAATGTTATATCATCTGAAAAAAATTGGGTTAAGGGGTCCCGGTGGTCTAGAGCTCGAAAATTTAGGGTATTTTTAAGATTTTTTTTTACAATAAAAAAATGAAAAACGATATTTAAAATTTTTAGGCTTTTTATTTAACTTCTTTTACATACAAAAATGAAAAAAAAAAATTAATTTTAATAATTTTAAAAATGGCGCAACTTCAGCACCCTCCCGAAAAATTTTACCTGGACGGTATTGTCCATTTTGGCTCTTCTATTTGTCTCAAACACAAAAACCAAAAAAATTATTAATCAGTATGACTGTAGCTATGTACTAGAATAAAAAAAAATTAACAAAATGGCGCGTTTTTGAATTTTACACTTAAAAATCGGGCTTTTCAGTTTATTAATAAAAAAAGATAAGAAATAATTGAAATAATAATATAATTAATTCTAGTGCGGGCGATAGTCTGATTCGGCTGAATAGCTTTTTTTTTGACAACACCAGGCTGAAAAAAGGAGTTTTGAGATAATTGAGTTTAATGTTTTGAGTATGGACATTTTCAAAAATTTCAGAAATTTTTAATAATTACAGTTAATCAGCTATTCCAGCACCATCCAGAACTCCTTCTGTTTCTTCGTACTCCATGATTTTCAACTCAATGATTCTTCATGCCTCTGATTTTTTCGCAAGCCTCGTTCGAGCTTCTTTTGAGTCATCAGTACTTCGGCGTTTGGTTCGACGCGCGTCGCGGTCTGGTGCGAGTTGCTCCGCTTTTGGTCCGATGGTGATACCCATGACCTCAAAACAGCGGCGAATCCTTCATTAAATATGCAGACAAAAATGTAAGTGGCACTATCAATTATTTCTTTGCCAACAAACTGATGTTTTTAAGCTAGCTGGCAGTCACAAGAATAGAAACTCTCATTATTGTTCTGGTTATTACTACCAATATACATTTCCAATAAATCATCTGCTATTAATTCTTCGTAGATGGGTTTCAATATTTCTTGTGCGTCATTGTCTAGAGCAGGTGGATGTTCATAGGTATTTAAAGTACCTGCAGCTTCATTCTGGCGACATTTGCACCACGATTCTGGACCTGGAGGACAGTGCTAGTGTTGAGGATTATGATCTGACTCTTCCTGCTAAAACGGCTGTAGAATTCAAAATACGGGGAATATTCTTCCAAAAATCTGGCATTATATTATTGAAGGCCTACACTTCCGAAATATCAAAAAAAAAAAAAAAAAATCGATTTCTTAAAAATTCTAGACCACCGGAACTCCTAATTCTGGACCACCGGAACCCCTAAATCATACCCAATAAGACACTCTGTGGAAACGTAACGTCGGGTGAAGGTATACGTAAGTCAGCACACTTGAGAGAAATTTCTTTACTAGTTCTATTTTAAACTTTATCATAAGTTTGAAAATAAAACATTTACTTTAAGCTGCGATTCTTTTTCTGCCTGAAACGAAACTAGAAATCTACTTTGAAATAGTCCCTCTTGATCACTATCTAATGAACCAGGGGATCGAAACGAACTTTTAGTCGTATTAAATTTAGCTGCCTGATCTAAGTAAGAATTTAAATAGTTTTACGTTATTTGGCAAGAAGAGGTCTAAACGAAATTGCGGAGGAAAAAAATGCTTCAAATGCCTTCCTTCTGACTTCCAAATATCAGGCCATCATATATTTTCGTAGTTTGTTTGAATGTTTTTGCCAAAATTTTTCGCATGGGAGTTTCGTTTGGCATGCATGCAACAGAGTCAAAATTGAATATGATCCTATTTCCGATTAAGGTTTCAAACTGTGCGTAGTTTGTATTCAGTTACCAAAAACTGAAACAAATCCAAACAATTTTCCCTATCTGATTTCGTTTTGATGGCAGTTTCTGGTTTTATAAAGTTGAAATAACTGATTATCCTTTGGACCTGTTGGAATTTTTAACAATGGAGACTTGTTTAAATTAATTTTTTCAGTGTTAAATATAGACAAAAGAATTTTCCCCCCTAAGTATATATTTTGTTCACTCATATAGGCCGCTTTCGTTATGTAAGATAATCCATTTTCTGGAATGTTGTTAAACCAACAAAAGAAATAATAAAAATACTAGAAATTTAGCGCAGAGAACACGACTGAAACTATAATATCATGTAACAATGTTGGCAATAAAAATGTTAATAGACTTAAAAATGCAAATTGTTCTTTGAAAACGAATTCATAAATAGAAGCAGCCCCTGAAATACTAGCGAACGCATTTTTTATGGCACGCAATGGTTTTGAATAGAGGAAACTTAGTTTTCTTTTTATTTCTCTAGCTTGAATTCACCTAAAACTGTGCAATAAAATATGTAATGTGTTTTGTTTTAATTACTGTATAGCGTAATGTTTGCTCATAGTCCTTCCGTTTTCATTCATTGCGTCTCTGGGATGAAACAGTTTTGTTTGGTTGACGTGTTATGCGTTATAAATGTCATCATACAGTGGGTCAACTCATTAATTAAACATGATAATCTAATGCCATAAATCAGTAGGGGCAATATTTTAACTACAGAACACCTTAAGGGTAACTGTGTACTGGCAACCATACCAGTACCTTTGTACATAATATCGTTCGTTAAATGTTATATACAATACTATTACCGATGTATTTAACACATTCTCATACGCCAGAGGGATCAATGAATTTAGGAATTGCACTACTTTCGTAATTAGTGCCAGTGCTTTGGTTCTCATTTTAATTACGTTATCCACGGTCAATGGCAGTATGATGTTGTGTTCATGTTGTACGTTTTTTGCCACACGCAATCAACACAAAAGTCCACATGATGTTATCGAGCGTTGCAGGATTAAAATATGAACTCAGTTCCTTCAAGCATTCCCTCGCAAATTTGATTATAACGAAATAGTATTTGTTGGTTATTTTGGAGCATTTAATAAAAGATCAATTAAGTTTATTCCTAATCTAATTGTAAATTTAAACGTTTTTGTTTAACAAGAGGTATGGAGAATAAAACATCGTAAATTAAAGATTTAGACGCTGCTACAGATATGGCAGCTATATTAGCACCTTTTGTATATTCCTAAGGCTTGAATTATCAAAAAAAATATACGCATATGGTCAAAATAATAAGTACACCCTAAATTTTTTTTTAAAGTCTCGTAGACGAAAATATATTTAAATTAAATGAAAAAACAAATACTAATTCCTTTTGTTATAATATTTGAAAAAAAAAAAAAAAAAAAAAATACTAAAACAATAAAAACAAACAAAACTTAAATTCAGTATTTTTCAAAAAGTAAGAAATTAATCAAAAAACATTGAACAAAATAATAAGTACATTTAGTTAAAATAAACAAAAAGGTAAAAAAGAATCAAGTTTTTTCTGCTAAATTGACTGAGTTTCGTTAAAAGCAGGTATATCCACTTTTATTTTAAATTATTTTGTTGACTCTTTTTGGCATGCTGCGAATAAGCTTCCTGCGAGTTTCTACCGTTATTTCGTACTAAGTTTTTTTGAACAAAATTCCACCACTCCGTTTTTTTAAGAACCTCCTTTTCAGTTCTTTATTTCAACACTCCCCAAAGGCTTTTGATTGGATTTAAGTCCGTAGATTGACTTGGCCAGTCAAGAAGGGCAACATTATTATCTTGACACCAATCCTTCACCAACTTAAAAGTATGCTTCGGGTCGTTATCCTACTGGAATGTACATCTAAGAGGCATACTTTCCACAGCATAGTTCAACATCGTTTTTTCCAAGATATCTTTGTAGTGGAATCTGGTCATAGTGTGGGAAATTCGATGTATTCGATCGACATCATTCCACGAGAAACAGACCCAGACCATAATATTGCCGCCCCCTGTACTTAACCGTCTTCTTTGTAAAGCGAACATTGAATTCCTTACTCTTAGGGCGTCGAACATTCCGGGCACAGTCGTTTCCAAATGCATTCATTTTTGTTTCATTGCTCCACAAAATGTTTCGCCATTTTCTTTTCACCGCCTCCTTCGGACCAATTGGAATGACTTCTTGCAAACGCCAATCTAGCCTTTAAATTTTTTTGTCTAAACAAAAGAACTCTTCTGGCTATTTGTCCTGGTAAATGTAGTCTTGTAGTCTACGACGAACCGTTTGCTATGAAATTACTATTCCAATTTCTGCTGAAATCGCTCTTGAAGACACAAACAGGTCCTTCTTTGCAAGTGTTTCACCACGGATATCTGTTGTTTTTGAACGTTTTTTGGGTCTTCCGCTAGTTTCGACAGGCTTTTGGTAGTTTCTTCTATAGAACTAAGACTTTGGCTACTCTCTCTCAGTATTGATACAATTTTTCTCTCCTCTAGAGAACAATTACTTTTTCGACCCATGGCTGATTTTTTTACTATATATTTTGTTGTGAATAAAGATAAACAACAGTAAAATAACTAACCTTTCCAAAAAGACTACAGCAGACTGTGAAAATACTGTGAAGGACTATGATGTGCGAGAAAGCACAATCATCTATCTAAGAGCACTTTGGAAGGTGTTTTGGCAGACACTTAAATAGCCATCTGTCCAGCCAGCTATTAATATAATCGCATTATTATTTGCAAGCTTTTGAGCAGTAAAGTTTACTAGTAATAATATATAATAGTTGGTATAAAAATAATCTTAAACCGAATAAACAACTGAAGTCAAAACAGTGCATATTTTACCTAAAATGTGTCATTTTAGCGTACTTAAAACAACTTAAACGTCATCCATAATAAATTGACATTTTTACTACAACTTACATAGGGTGATTTGTTAAGATTTAAGTTTTTTATGTTAGCAGCACTGGTCGGTAATGGCTTACAAACGTTATCTGTCAAAGTGAAAAGTGTACAGTATACTCTGTCATTTCATCATGGAAAGACGAACAAACGAGCAACAATTGCAAATCGTTGAAATTTATTATCAAAATTCTTGCTCTGTGACAAATGTGCATCGTTTGATACGACCATTTTATGGTCGACATAATCGACCTGCTGAATCAACAATTCATGCTGTTATCTCCAAATTTCGCACCAAATTTACTCTGTTGGACTCACATGCGTAGAGTGCGTAGCGAAGAAAATATTGCAGCCGTAGCGACCAGTGTTAATGACGATCGTGAAATGTCAATTCGTCGCCGTTCTCAGCGATTGTCCATGTGTTACTCAAATACAAGGTATTTTATTTTGCCCCAATTGGCTGAGTTGAACTTGTTTGACATGTGGTTTCATCAGGACGACGCAACATGCCACACTTCCCGTGAAACAATGGATATGTTGAGGGATAAATTTGGTGAGCAGCTTATCTCTCGATTTGGCACCATGAGTTGGCCCTTAAGATCTTACGATTTAACGCCTCTTGATTATTTCTTGTGGAGTTATGCCAAGTCGTTAGTCTATGTGGACAAGTCGAACGCAATTTATGCTCGAAAAAGAGAGGAAAAATTTGACCTTCCGAATGAACATTTTGAGTTGGAGCTGCGGACAATATTTACATGGAATTATCTTTGAAAATTAAATGGCAAAGAGCAATTTATCAACAAAATTTTAAATATGTGATGTAAATTTGAGTGTTTCATTCGATTTTTAAGAAACTCTAGTTAATAAATCACCTTTTATATGTTATTTTATATGGCGATAACAAAAATATAACATCCAGAAAGAAAAGTCTAAAATATAATATATCTTTTGACCGAATGTGGTTCATGACTTTTTATGTTTATTGATCGAGGTCCGTCTGTCAATGTAAGTGATTAGTAAACACGATTACTATCATAAGTTTTTGTGAAAGTTCTTAAAGGTTAGCAATATTTTGCCAGATCATAGCAGGCGATTGTAAATGGGACTATATCAGCCCAATACTTCTAGTGTCTCCTATACAAATTGACCGATTTTCCGAAATTGAATGACCCGGTCACTCTTCATTCAACTATTCCAACAACCTAAATTGTTTTTATGTTGAGAGATGGGCATAGAAAGTATTGAAACACATTTTATAAAAAGTACTTGGTTATATGTTATATTTTTGTCGTATCAAAATATCCGGATATCCAGATATTGAGATCCAACGAAATATGGAATTTCTAGAAATCAGCTTATTAGCGAATTTTTAAATACGTTGCTCCATCTTAGTTAAATCTCCCAGATTTGATGCGGTTTCTTTTTCGGTATAATCCTGGAAAGAAAAAGTCTTTAAACGTTGTAAGCTAACTTTTTTGCAAAACTAGAGTAAACAGTTATTATTAGCGATTGACTGCTGTTAGATCAAAATCAAAATTGGAATACGAACGCAATCATCTTTTTGGGTAAAACTGCATACCAACTTGTGAAAAATGCATTTTCATATAGTCAGTTTAAAGAAGGTTTCACATCGACTTATTGATTTCTACAACAATAATTTTTTGAATGTTAACAGGAGCTATTCATATACAGCGACTACTCCATTGTTAATTGCTGTTTCTCAGGGTTGCCCATATTCGACGGACCCATGTTTTTTTAAAAAAAAATCAAAGAAAAAAATAAAAATTTGGCGGTTGGT
>JAHXMU010000507.1:324841-353813 GCA_019455685.1 Philornis downsi
AAAAAAAAACAACATTTAATTTAAAATTTATTTACTTAAGCACAATTAAACCACCGCAACACCAACACTCAGATGTCCTTATGCGATAAAAAAGAAGTAAATTTAAACGGAACTAGAGGACGTTGTAGAGAGAATTGCTGTAAAGAAAACGCGTTTAGTTAAGCTCATCCCGTCTCGTCTCCCCTCTTACGACATAGAGTCACTATTAACGCAAATTGTATTCCAAGTAAAAAGTAATTTTATTTGCTTATTTGTATGTTTTCCTTCCGATTTGTAAGCATTTTTTTTTTATATTTACATCATCATTTTTTCCTTGTGATTTTATTTATTTTCTCCATTTTGCAGAAACACATAAAATAAATAGAAATTAAATAATGCTAAATTGAAATTAAATACAAATAGTTAAATAGGAAATGAAGAAGAAAGTTAAACACCAAGATGACGTTCAGCGTATAAAAGATAAGTAGTGGGCACTTAAGCAAATGGCATTACATGAAACCACAAGTCATAAAACATATCTTTTAATCTATTCGAATTTATGGTCAGTCCTGGGCGATTTTTATTGATTTATAATCAAACATAAGCTTACCGTTTAAATGGGGATAATATCATCTCTTATCATAAAATAGACAACATAAAATGAGCAACAACCAGTATGGAAATTTCAGTAAAGTGAACTTACTTACATATACCTTCAATAACATGCTTTTGCACTGGTGTAAAAATGTGCAAAATGCCGGAAAGGGTGTGATAAATAACAAATGCTCAAAATTAATGCTTAATACGTTCTTTACTGCAACCGACCGTGGCGCGATGAATAGTACACGCGACTTTCGTTTGCATGATGACGGGTTCAACCCCATATATACGTGCTCGATCTCAAAACTAGCCGACCTGACGTATAGATGGTGCCAGTAGCTTCAAAAAAAATTATTTTGGTGAAAAGTGGCAACTTTAGAAAATTTATGTTTTAAGTTTCAAGGCGCCACATTGTTTAGCATTTTTATTTGAACCATCAAAAGTAAATGATATCAGTGAATTTGTAAACACAGAAAAAATTGGTCACCGGTACGTAATTCAATATTTACATTTGAAGGTCTCAGTCCAAAAAATGTTAAAACCGATCTAGCCTCTACTCTGAGGAAATCTGCTCCTTCGTTTACGACGGTAAAATATTGAATAGTAGAGTATAAACGAGGCCGTACTAGCTGCTTCCATTTTTCATTTGTAGACCGTAGTAACCTAAATTTTTGTCTACTGTACTGGCTCATAATGCTGGGTAGATTTTGAAAAAATCGCCGGAAAGTACTTTGGTGCTCATTGAACACTTGGCAAGCAGAGTCTCAGAAATAAAGCGGGCCGTATTATCACATCTCTTGTAGTACCTAACACATAGATTAGAGGATTTTCGAAACTCAGTCTTTTCTGTCTGAATTTCTAGTTAGTAAGTGGTAGTCTAGGTTTTTGCCCGTAATATCGACGTGCGGGGTGTTCGTCGGGAAGGTATACTACTTTGCTTTGCCGCCATTTTGGTAAATATTAGTCTTGACAGTTCATATTTGGCAGCCGTGAAGCAGAGACATGGCAAATTTATTATAGAAAAATATTCGATAAACCAACGTGTTTTAGTCGTTAAAACATTTTATCAAAATCAATCACCGATTACTGTGACGATGAGAAAGTTACGTGAAATTTTTTGAAGAAACAACGTGCAGTGAATGATTTCGAAGAAAAAGGGTCTGTAGCAGATAGGGCCAAGCATGGACCACAACGTACTGCAAGACCGACTGAAAACATTACTGTTGCTCAAGAAAGTGTTAAAAACAATCCATCAACCTCAATTTGCCCCCGTGCTCAGGAACTTGGTCTTCAAAAAACAACTTTGGCCACAATTTTGCACATTTGCATTTGTTTCTATTTAAGATTCCGTTGACACAAGACCATTTACGTCGCCGTACATATGCCAATAGGATGTTACAGCTCGCCCATGACAACACCGATTTTTATGAAAAAATTATAATTAGTGACGATTCACATTTTCACATTTTGGTTTTGGGCAATGGAAACCCCTCAAATTATTCATCAGTCACCCTTGCATTACTTAAAAGTGATAGTTTGGTGTGCAATTTGGTCAGGAGGAATCATTGGATCTTACTTCTTTGAAATTGAAAACGGCGTAACGGTAAATCTCAACGGGGAGCGATATGTGATATGATTGAAAACTTTTTAATGCCACGACTGCATGTTTTGGGCTTGGTTAATATGTGGCATCAACAGGACGGTGCCACATCGCATACAGCCAGGATTGCAATGGAATTACTGCGAGACTTCTGTCAACATCAAGTTATTTCAAGAAATGGTGATATTGAATGGCCTCCACGACCGCCTGATTTGACTGATCCGAACTTCTTTTTGTGGGGATATCTGAAAAGTAAAGTTTATGCAAAGAAACCAGAAATGCTTGAGCAACTAAAACAAAATATTCGTGATGAAATTAAAGAAATACCGCGTGAAATGTGTGAGAATGTAAAGAAAAAAGTGCTCAAAAGGGTTCGCACTTGTGAGGCTGACAGAGGCGGACATTTATCTGATATTGTATTCCATACATAATTGCCGACATTAAATAAAACATTTATCAATATAAGATCTGTTCTCATTCATTTAATCAAAAATTATAAACAAACAAAGTAGTATGCGTTCCCGACGGACAACCTGTATAATTCTCGGAAAAGCATGAAAAAATTGCCCATGCATTCATGCCCCTTCTCGCGCATATCTCTCCCTCCCACCGAAGAAACAACCGATTCAACCCACATATCCTTAACTTCATATCATGCAAGCAGTTGCACTGAGTTCAGTCAAAAGTATCACACTGAATGCGGTTGGTGAAATAAGCTCTAAAAATATAAATAGAAGGCATTTTCCGCAATTTATAGTACTTAGCACACTAAATTTAACGATTTATCGAATTCTAATTTACACATTTTAATCGCTAATCACAGACTGAAGTAACCTGAATTCTTATGAATACAAATTATTACAAAATACTTAATTTAATCCACATTCTTATGTTCCTCCTTTTATTAAATTGCATTAAAATTAATGTAATTTTATGTGTATAAGGTCTGCAATTCCACGTCCTCTATTTTTGTTGTTTCCTCCGCATTGCTTGAGAAGATTGCAGTAACGCTTGCCTTTACTTAAAATAATACCAGTCGTGTTTAATGCACCATTCCTTGTTATTACATTCAAGAATATGTTGAGGAAGCAGCAAGATAAACTGGCGTCTGACTAAGTGTGAGAATCCAAAGGATTCATACAGTACCTTTAAAGTTGTCGAAGGGTTGGTGTTAGTTAACTTGTTTCTGGAGTTTTTTTTTAAAGATTTGTCGTAGAGTGGGTATCTCATCCGTTTTGGGTTCACAGAGTCTGTAGATATACTCATAGAGTCAGACCACATAGAATAGGCTTAATATTCATTTTCTGTATCACTTGGATTTCTTTTATCCGGTATGCATTCTTTGAGCTAAAGCTTTTTTCGGAGGTTATACATAATCATTATACGAGTATACTCATCGCCGCCTGTCTGATGCAGCAATCAAATCTGATATTGCTATCTCATCTCGTTTAGGCTTAGTGTTGGCCAATTTTTGCTGTGATCATCAAATTTCTTTTACTGGACGGCTCAGAGTCTAATTTTGGGCACTCTTATGTTACCTCTGAGTCGCTGTCGCTTTGTATTCATGCCGGTCTTGTTGGGACTCTGCCATAAAAAAATTGTTTACATAACTTTTGGAGATTTAGTTTCGTTTTGAGGTGCCATCGGCATAAATAGGTCTTCTAGCAAATAAATATGAAAACTTTCTTTTGCTAACATGTTTCATCGCACGCGATTTTTTTTAAATCGGTTTAAATTTTACTGAGAAAATATACGTTTTTACTGGATGTTTCCATTCGCGAATCATTTGCACATATCTCATGGCTTAATGACAGCTTGACAATCCATTATTATAAGGCACACTTAGCCAAAGTTATTAAAGCAAGTGCTTAAGACACATTTTTCGAATTCCATACTAAACTCTTTAAACATTCTCTTAAACTTGACGCTTTAACATTTCTTTATCCTTTGCGGGAAAACGCATTTACGCAAGTATCCTTTTGTTCTAAGGAACATTTGTCTCTCATCATAGTTAAGATGACTTTTTCGTTTGTGAAAGATTTTAAAATAGCCAATTGTTTGGAATGCAAATTTATAACCCCTGTCCAGGACTCTTTTCCTCCTCCCTTATTCGGACGCATTGACATCGTGCACGTGTCAGAACACTCTGGCATTGTAATGAACAGTAAGAAGATTTCGCCTACTAAAGGTATGAAAGTATTTTAGCATTAATGTCAACCCTTTTCGCTTTGGGTTCCCCCAAATATATGGCAGAAGAGGAAAGATTTTCATTGACGTCGATGTTCAAGTGTACGCATTTCCGTTACCTTTCCTCTCGTTACATGTAGTAGTCGTACAAATATATATGTGTGTGTTGTCTCCTGAGTACACAATGTATAAAAGTGATTTCATTGGTAATCCTTTCTTTGTGTATGTATGAGTGGTTGTTGTTGTTTTTGTTTTATTCCTTCCGAAAGATAAACATTAGTGCTGATTGTATCATTTACCGTATTCATTATGGTACCTCTCGTCCTGTGCACACCCAGCTGTACGGGTAGATGGCGAAGGCAAAAGTGGAGAAATGTTAATGAATATTATGGGTTTTTAATAAGGAAAGGTATTAAACAAACTGCTATAAAGTTTAGGGACAACAATGTTGCCTTTGTCGTTGCCAAACAAAAGGTGTGAGCGGTTTGTATTGATTGTTAATTGGACTAAGGGTTTATTCGCGTTCAGGAAATCCCAGCTGTGTTATAATTTCGTCGAGGTACCTTTCCGAGGGATTAAGCGTATTTTCTGCAGACATTGAAGACATTTTAAAATTGTCTGAATTGCTCGAAAATGTAGGATAAATTAACTTTATTTAAAATTAGGAATGCTTTTGAAATTAGTTTTCTATGCTAATTTGATAAGTCAATATAGATATTGAGCACAAACTGAGTTTCAACAATTTAAGTTCTAAGAATCAAATGAAATGAGAACGTATGTTGCCTTGTTCTAAATTGAGACAAAGAAAAATATCTATATATTTCAGCCAAAGTCACACGCAACATGAGTATTTCCTCACCAAATCATCAGCAACAATACAGGCTGACACAAATAAGATGATTTGTGCCACAAGATGAATACATTACTTTACTGACAAATTATATGTATATTCCTTTGCAACAGGGGTTATCTATAGGGAAAACAATGCAGAAATGTAAATTAGATGAGCTGACTCAAATATATATACCTTCACCCAAGAGGCGAGTGGGATGGAGTGCCGGAAGCAGCGTGGTAAATATATTGGTTTTTAACAACCAATACTATGAGTTAAAACACATTAATACAACTAAGATCCCAATTTTCTGGAGTTCTCTGTTTAGAAATTATAGATGGATTACTGATTTTGATTAGATCACCCAATTTGCATTTAGTAGTAGTAGATGAAAAAAAATCTACGTGTATGAGCTATGCAAACATATAAAAGTACATCGATCTTTTAGTTGGATTATATTTAGTGGATTCTTCACCGTAAGGAGTGTACGACATTGAACCCAGCGGTGGACAAAGAAGAGAGTCATTGAAATTCCTATGGAAGGACTGGTCGTTTGAAACATTCTCAAAGGCTAGCATAGCGAATTGAAGGCAGAAGTTCGAAGCGTTTGGTACAATTTTCTACGTGAAGCGTATAATAGATAAAAATGTGTGTTTTAGTCAGCTCGCTGATTGAATAGGGATTCTGTTCCTGTATGAACAAATTTCTTGAGTTGGCCTAATTTTGAGTGTTTGTGTCACCTCTTACTAGTGCAGCTGATGACAGACTAATTTACAATTAAGCAGACATGTCAAAGTCAAGCTTTTCCAATATGTATATAATTATCTCGTTTTTCCAATGTGATATTTTACCTTTATCCAGTTATTATGACTTCATACGAAAGAATAAATGTACGAGGTGTATTCAAAAAAATAAGGTGAATTTTAATTTTTAAAAAGAAAACATTTATTCTTCATAAATTTCTATTGTATCTCCTTCAAGGCAGTTCCCCCTAGATATAATACACTTGTGCCAGTGTTTTTTTCAATCTTCGAAGCAGTTCTGATATGCACTTTTTGGTATGTCCTTAAGCTCTCTCAGCGATTCGGTTCTTATCCCCTCAATCGTCACAAAACGCCGTCCTTTCATTTGTCTCTTCAATCTTGGGAACATGAAAAAGTCGAAGGGGGCCAAATCTGGTGAATACGGTGGCTGAGGCATGATAACGATGTTGTTTTTGACAAAATAATGTCTCACAGATAAAGATGAGTGAGCAGGTGCATTATCATGATGCAAAAGCCATGAAATTTTTTTCACAATTCCGGACGTTTTTCCGTATTGCTTCAGACAAACGGCGCATAACTTCAAGTTAATACACCTTGTTTACCGTACGACCTTGTGGTAAGAACTCCTGATGCACTACGCCATGGTAATCGAAGAAAACAGTGAGCAAAACCTTGACATTTGATCGAAATTCGCGTACTTTTTTTGGTCTCTTCTGGACTCCTTCATTGGGACGATTGGGCTTTGGTTTATCAGCAACTTCTCTAATTGTGATTCATATCATATCAATTTTCTTCACTTTCCTAACATTTTCATCGGTTGTTGATGTGCTGGGGTGTCCAGAGTGAGCGTCGTCATTCACATCTTCTCGATCTTCTGTGGAAAGCCCGTACCACTTGTAAACATTTTATTTATATATTTTTTTTTCGACTCATAGTACTCTCACCGTATACCACTGTCAAAATTTCAAGTGTTTTTGAGCACTTAATTCCATTTTTTATACAAAATTTGATGCAACTTCTTTGATACATTTTTTCGATAGCAGAAAATCGCGGAACACGCAAAACAATTGTCTTATTTATGCCTCTCACAAACAAACTAAACATGCTATATGGATAAACCGTCAGTACGAGTATATTTATGAAACTTTTTGAAATTGGTTTTGCTTAACATTTTGCCGGACTGCAGCTGGAGACTGTAAATGGGTCATATCGCTCTGTTCCTTCGCGTACATCCCACATGAATTTACCGAGTTTCCGAAATTCAATTTGTTTCCTGAACTTTTCATTTATTGATCACTGTAAACTACATTTTGGTTCATTGCATTGCTTATTGAAGTTCGGTAGAATTTAAATAATTGATAGAATAATTACGTCCTTTCTGCAAAAAAAAGATTTAATCGAAATTTTCTAAGATTTATCTTATACGAGTATATACTCGTAGCTGCACTGTATTTAACCAAATTTAATACAGGTTGACAATGATTTGCAAAAGAAATGTTTGGCAATGAAAATGGATTTCACTCTGATGACCCTTTTTTACCTTCTATATGTATAAAAATCGGGTAATTTCCCGAAGTGTGCGAAGGTGAAGGTGCCAAAAAAATCTGATTGAAGATTCAAATCCCCATAAGCCAAAACGGAAATATGAAAATACTCCATATCCATTTGTAATTTTGTTTTGCCAGAGAGTAACAACAACTGATACGAAGAATCCCCTTTTTTGTAAATTTTTTCGAAATTGTTGATTAGTAGAGTGCAGTAAATGAGAGTATTATCCGTTATAATGGGAGTATTATCCTCCTATGTTTCAAGTAGCTGCACTGCACTCAGCTAAAGCAAAATATTTTTGGTGAAGTTGTATCTAAGTCAGTTCAATTGACTGAAATGTCCGTACTTGGTCTAACAGTTTTCCGTAACTACGTAATAAGGACAGTTTTCCGTAACTACGCAATAAGGACAGTTTCTTCCAAATGTACATAAATTCTAGTATTTTCTTACCAGGTCTATCAACAACTATGCCACAATAATTTTATTTAGTTTTAAAATATAAAAATGTTAGAAATATTCTTTGAAAGGCTAATTTTGGCAAAAGTATGGTTGTTTCTGGTGAGGGCATCTTTTTCTAATAAGCCTATTTCCTTACTTGAAAAACCTACAGTTCCTACCGTCATGAATTATGTACCGACCCACCAGATAAATGTGGGTATCTAAAGCACTATCTTCTCATTTGTAGTACGAGTATATTGCCGTTACAAGTTTTTCCAGTAAAATTTAAATTGTTTGCTATTATTCAATAGCCACGCCCTCAATTAAGTCATTCCCGTGGAAAAATACATGAGTCATTATGGCTGTTTCTCTCGCCGACAAATGGACTAATTTTATAATCGAGTAAATAAAAAAATTGTACACAATAAGAGGTGTAATAGAGGTTAGAATTTAGATGTCAAATGTGCAAAGTTTTGTTCGAAAACTTAATGCCATTTTAGTGGTAATTCCATTATGTCTCTTTCATGGAAACCTTCGTTTCTGTTTGCAAAATACTGGAACTATTGATTTTCACAAGCTTTTCTTAAAGCGACTTTTCACCAGCAAAATCTTTTGCTGTAGACAGCATCAGGTTATAATCACTTAGTGCCAGTTCCGGACTATAAGATGGATGCATAAGAACTGATCAACTAAGCTGTCGGGGTCTCTTGCGATTTAGTATCAATTTGTGTGGCCTGGCGTTGTCATGGTCAAAGCGGACTTCTTCGAGGTGATTGCTTTCTTCAGACGGGCTAATAACTAATACTACATGTACGACTTAAGTGTTTCACCATAGAGGACCAGCTCATAGTAAAATATTCCCTAGAAATCCTACCAAACACACGATAAAGCTTTCCTGGCCGTCAATACTGCCTTGATTATCGTTTGTACCGCCCCCACTTTTTTTTATGCCACAACTGTTTTCTTTTTACGTTAACGAATGTGACCCACTTTTCATTACCAACCCCCATTTGGTTAAAAAATGGATTAGTTTTGTTGCGATTTAGCAAGGATTCCTATATGCAAATTCGGTTATGTAATATTTGGCTCCTGAGCAATTGAAACAATGGCTACATAACATTCGGACGTGAGGATTTCTATAATTCTATAAACATTTTTAACAAGAGAGTGTTGCATGTTTGATATCAAAATTGCCTGAACGATATTTACAAAACCAAAATTGCACGTAGTTGTCTATTACAGTATCAGGACAATAAACACTGTTAATATTTTCAACTATTTGTCTTGCGTTTTCCCATTTATCGAAAAAAAACTTTACAATATGGCGTATTTACTCATTGCTGGTATCCATCTTCGACTTGCGTACAAATAATGCTGAGTCAAGTAATCGCAAATCGTTGAATTCATTTTTGAGTACGAAACCTTGCCTTTCTAACGCCCTATAGCGTAACCTGGTATAATGATGGATTATTTTACTATATATTTCTATCGACTTAGTTCTTTTTCAAATGAAATATCAATTGAAATATATATTTATTAATTTTACATACTTCCACAGCAAGATCGAAGCCATATTTGTTACCTGTTATAGCTCTCAATTTCCAATTTATTAGGTGCGCAACTAAGTTCCCTGCCAATAGATGGCACCTGCTGTAAGTTCTAGTCGATTCTGCCATAACCTAGAAGTCATGAGCCAAGCTTAGGCCGATAAACATACCGGCTCAACACAATAGTGATTTTCTTTTGACGTCATATTCTTTTGGTTGTGTAAATATGTATGATCCTGTGCCAAATAATCTTCATATGGGTGAAGTATTGATTTTCTTCTTTCAATCGAAGAAAACGGCGGCAGAAGCTCATCAAGAGCTTCAAAACGTTTACGAAGATGCTGCTTTAAGTGAAACAATAAGTCGAGATTGGTCCCGTCGCTTCAAGGACGGTGATTTTGATGTTGACGACCGTTCGACGAAACTAAATTGACGGCATTGCTTGATGGAGATCCGTGTCAGTTGCAGGTAGAGCTTGCTTCAGTATTAGGAGTTATCCGCCAAATCATTTCCAAGCGATTGCATGTGTTTGGGATGATTCAAAATCAGGGAACTTGAATTTCTTATGAGTTCAAACCAAGTGACGTTGAGCGTCGTCTATTTTGCCTTTAAACAACTGCTTCAGAGACAAAAAAGGAAGGTTTTTCGTCATCGAATTTACCACAGCAACCCAAAGAAAAAAAGTCATGGGGGCTTCCCGGTCATGCCTCTACGTCACCGCCTCTGCCGAATATTCACGCTGCAAAGGATACGCTCTGTATTTGGTGGGACCAGGTCGATCTTATTTATTATGAGCTTTTAAAACCAGTAGAAACCATCATTGTGGACTATTATTGACTTCAATTAATGCGATTGAACCGACCTCTGCGTGAGAAACGCCAACAATATGCGGAGAGGCAAGAAAAAGTGATTCTTCAGCATTATGAAACCTACCTGGAAACGCCATATTCTCCAGATATTATCCGTCCGGTTATCGCTTGTTCCACTACATTTTTTCATGCCTATCATATATTCGCAGACGAGGGAGTGGAGACTATTTTGATATTTTAGATTTTGATCACGATCCAGATTGTGCCTATTTTATGAGGTCTGCAATAAGTGTGTTTGATTATAGTAAATGGGGAAGCAAATTTGCTACACCCGGAGCCATGCTATGGTGGATGGTATAGCGTAGATTGTGTTGAATTCTAACAACTGCAGTAATTCCTTAACCGAGACTTGACCGCTTTTATCCAACAGAGTTAATGCGTGCAACATTCTATAAAGGAAGGAGATTATTCACAATACAGTCTTATTCATCCCAAAAATGTTGTCCCCTGTCCACACATCATGTCCATTAAAATCAAAAAACAAAAAAAAAAAAAAAACGTCGTATATTATGCGTCACGTTTCCCCAAAATCGATTATTCAAATAAACTTTCATACTGGGGGGATTTTTCATTCAAGTTACCATCAGAAGAATGCTAGCAACATATTTTAGCACTGAACAAAACATTGATGGCGCCCTGGTATGTCCTATGATTGCAATTACCACAATAAATTCCATAGGATACGAAACCGAATCATCCTGAGTGCAACCTCAGTGAAAATGTATTGCATTCCTTGCCATATCTGATGGGCGACACAAACAACGAGTGCAACGAATACCACCAACTTCCAATGTACCATCTATTTGTTTGATTGTCCGTCCATTGGTTCGTCTTCCTGCCTACTACGTGTGTATGTGCAATTGGGAGTTGATATTGTTGTGGTCGTAATTGCAACATAAAAACCGGATGTATAAACACATACCAAAAAACATTTTACATTTTCAATTCGCCCTTCCTTTGCATCTTGTCTCTGTGTGGGTGTTTGTGTTGTGTCCTTTGTTTGTTTGCTGCACTGAGTTTGTAGTCGTATGTAAACACATCAGAGTCAGCATGTGCTGTCATTGTTGGACAACATTAGTTGATAACTCCTTCCTTTGCACATAAAACTTGACCAGTCTGGCCGTGTGTTGATTGTTGGAATGCCTGGATAATTCTGGTTGCACGGTTTGTCTATTCGATGTCCACCAGCGGAAGCCTGGTGACCCGTTATTGTTACTATTTTCCAGTAATATTTGGTCGGCAACACAATTGGTGCTGGTGGTGTTGTTAGTATCATGCTCATCATCATCATAGACCTGCTTATAGAGCCAGGTATTGTGGCAGTGATAGTGGCAGCAGTTAAAACCAAATATCAGCATGTAACATCATGTTTTTCGATTATTTTTCTGGTTTCTGTGCCGCCAACTGCAGTACATTCCCGCAAACTACGCACTGTCCACAAAAGTGTTTGTGAAATGTTTTCCGGGGTTTGAAATTTTGCCTTAGCAAGGGCACAATAAGCACAGTGGTTAAATGGCGTTATTATTTATAGACTGAAAACGTAGGAATTTTGATTTTTAATGAATGAATGAATGAATTATCTCCCCTAACAGAAAAGCGTAAGCAAGGCCCTATGTGTTAGGTTTCCAAGGACACAATATGTGTGCACAGTACCCGTGAATTTGGCAACATTCAGCAGCCTTTGAAATGACACCTGGCAATGGCGTCGAGTCAAACAAACTTCGTTAACATCAATCGAAACTCATTAGTTTCCACATTTTTATTTGACTACTGTGATTTGGTGCATAAGCTAATTGTCCGATTGTGCCAAGTAATAGGTACTGAACACTATCTAGATATCAAGAAACGTTTGCTTGGGGATATTTGCAGGAACGGGAAATTACAGGGAAATCCATGGATTTTGCACCACGACAATACAGTTCATACAGATATTTTCATTCAATAAATTTAGGCTAAGGGAAATGTTTTCTCAGTTGGAATATTTTTTTAAGGAAAGCTTCTTTCCGTTTATTCACTGCAAAAAAAAATATATATATATATATATATATATATACTAGCCGACACGGCAAACGTTGCTTTGCCTTCAAATTTTATTTTTATTGGAAATGTTTCATTAGCAGGAGCAGAAATAATTGCTTTTTAATTAGTGGTTTGTATAGGAGGTACCACTCCCCATTGTCCAATCCCGCCCATATTTGCAGCAGCACTTAAGATATGTACACCAAACCGATGTACCAAATTTTGTTCAAATACCGTAAACAGGAGCAGAAATATTGGATATTTAATTTATGGTTTGTATGGGAGGTACCACGCCCCATTGTCCAATCCCGCCCATATTTGCAGTAGCACTTAAGATATGTACACCAAACCTACGCAACAAATTTTGTTCAAATACCGTAAGCAGGAGCAGAAATAATTGATTTTTAATTTTTTGCTTGTATGGGGGGTACCACGCCCCTTTGTCCAATTGGACCGAGTTGTAAATCTAAACCATCCCGGGCACCACCCAGACGCATATACAAAAATTTATGCAAAGCGGTCCAACCGTTTAGGAGGAGTTCACTGACAACGCCCGTACAGTAGAATTATATATATAAAGATATATGCTGGAAAAAATTAAGGGCATTCAAAAAGCATAACATTTTCTCCGTAGAAAGCATCCCTCACATTATAGAGAAACATTTGCGCTGTAAAAACTTCACAAATAATACTTCTTCTTCTTCTTCTTAGATGGCGACTGGAATAGACATCCTTATCTATTATACGCCGCCCGTAGAAAATAATTCCAAGCGCTTCGATCTTCTGCTCTTCTTCTCCAGTTCGTCAAGCTTCTGCTCCTTCGTCCAAGCTTCGACAGTATTTCAAAAACCTGGTGCTTCCAACGGTGTTTCGGTCGCCCTCTTCTGCGCCGTCCATCGAGTTCGTTGTCGAAAACCTTCCGTGCCGGAGCATTTGATTTGGTTGACCACGCCGATGTCGGCATTTAGCTCATACAGCTCATTGTTCATGCGACGCCGATACTCTCCGTCAACGATGATGGATCCATATATTTTCCGCAGTATTTTCCTCTCGAAAAATGTCAGTACTGATTCATCCGCTTGCGTCATAACCCAGGATTCTGCGCCATACAACAAGACGGGTAGAGCCAACGTCTGGTACAGTCGGATTTTTGTTTGTCTCGAGAGGGATTTATCATTGAGTCGCTTGCTTAGCCCATAGTAACACCTGTTAGCAAGCAATACTCTCCTCTTCATCTCCATGCTGACATCATTCGTTTTGTTCACAGCGGAACCGAGGTAGATGAATTTTTCCACCACTTTAAAATTATAGCTGTCAACCTTCACGCGGCGTCCTAAACGAGTAGACTCTTTATTCGTTGAAACAAATAACTTTGTTATGTCCTCGTTTATCACCAGACCCATTTTCGCTGCTTCCTTCTGCAAAAGGTATGCAAAAATATTGTAAAAAGTATTTTTCACGTGGGTTGTCTTAGTAACTACAATCCAAAGTTTTCTAAGTTCGTTGGAAATGTAATGCTGTACAAGGTCAGCACAATTCTGTGGAAAATTTCCTAGCTTCCTAATTCAAACTTTCATAGAAAAGCAATCGAGCATCACAATTGAGTCAATACGCATTTAAAAATGTAGATTTAAAATTGTAATTTAATTGATCTAAAGGAAAGGTTCACCATACAGAATTCTTCTTTATTGCTACATTAATTCTCATGAAAATGTGAAGAATCACGTTGTAAAAAAATACATCCAATCTTATGCTAAAATTGGCAAGAAATCCTACATTTTTTTGATGAATTTTTTCAATAATATAAACAGTTTACTTATAACCATTTTTGGCAGAGGAAATTACGAGGTTGGGCGCTGGAAATGATACCAATTTGAAGCCGCTGTAGCAACCTAAAGACTAATGATAGCACATTCATTTTTTGACAAGCGTCAGCCTGTTATATTGTTTACTAACCTATATAAGCACATAATTGTCGAAATGGAATTCAAAGACAACAGTTTTATTAACGTATATTTGGCTGCAAAATCGCAGCCAGCCATGGTTATTGGTTTATTCTACAACATTAAATGTGAACAAAATGTTTGTGTATTGTTTTAGCAGAACTCGGTACCATCACGTGAAATCCGTGAAACCAACGTTTTTTACAACAAAAAATTCCCCGCTTAATTTCTTCATAACAACGGCCACCACGTTCTCTGGATTTAAATCCACTAAATTTTTCCATATGTTCTATTCTGATAGCCAAAGTATCAATTAAACAGCAGCTTCCTTGCGTAGTTTATGTCGGTGAATAAACCTAAACCTTGTGTCTTGAGTCCGTATGATGTACGATTTCTAGTGAGATAATCTTGCTGGTAAGAAACCGTTGAAGAAACCGTAATCGTTGTGGGAACATTCGTGATGCCATATAAAAGAATTATAGTAGAGCAATGAAGCTATTAAAATAGGATTCATCTTCGCCCATATTGACATAATTAATTTGTTGTATTGTAACTGGAGAAATAGTCGATAGTACGATGGCCAAAAAGAGGAAACGGATTATTATGCCCTAATTTTTTGTCTCACCTTGTAAATATTCCAAGTGTTTCGAACTTCTAGTCTCTTACCAATCTTCCTCGCTGGCAGCCCCAATTTGAACGCCATCTATAATATAAATTTGCTTGCGGAAGGTTTAAAGTGTTGAGTTAAATGCTCAGAAAAATTTCTTAAACCGATATATCACTGTCACGGGCAAGTTAATCTGTTTAATTTTAAGATTAAGTTTATTTTACACATTTCTAGAAGCTTGGAAAGCCTTTAATTTTCGAAACATTCTACTTTTATCGGATAACTGCTTTAGTTGGATATCAGATAACTGCAATAGATCAATATAACTGCTTACCGTCTATTGGGATTAGAAGGCGAAATTATTTTTCAGAAGAAGGTTTATTTATTTCCCAATAGACCAGATTTCGAAATTAAATAAATTATTGAACTAATGCGAAGATGTCGTTCCTAAAGATGTCGTTGCTCTAAAATATTGTCAGCCATTGATCTACTAATTGTATGATTGCACTAGTTGGGAAAACTGAGATTTCAATCACTATTCATGCTTCCATTCCAATAATTAGAGCTTTCTTAAAGCTAGATATTGCTATTCTGAGTTCATTTCTGAAGAGTCCCAGATCTTTACTTGTAATTGGAGTTTTTCATGCTCTCCATATTCTCAATACATTCTGTATTTCCATTCCTAGATTTTCAGTCCAGTACAGAAGTCCTTCGAGCCCATTTTCTAGCACAACTTCCAAGTTTTCAGTATCCTCACTTTAATGCAATTAACTTGACTTTGGTTTGTTTGAGTGTCGATGCTTCTGTCTTTTATCAGTTACAACGTAAGTGAACTGTACATAACCAATGTGGGTAGGCGGGTGTTTCCTAGGATGCTTTGCACCGCTTACCCATAAAACGCAAGTTTCTCTACCCGATCCTGTAATTAAGCAGGCAAAGGGTATGATGGTTGCGTACAAAAACAAAGTAGTGTGGCCTTGTGCCAGGCGCTCTAGGAAAAGGAGGATTATGTCTTGGGATTCACCTATAATATGACATCAAACTGATCTTGGAACTAGTTTTTCGAAAACCAAGTAAAGGGGAGAGTCATAGTTAAACAAGACACAATCGGGCAACAGGTGCGGTTATAGAGAAGCCGTCGGGAGGTATCAGAAGATTTATCTTTTCCGTTAATATAGTTGTATGACCAGAGAGATCTGGTTAATGGACTATGATTGGAGCATGGTGTGCTTTACTGTGTTCATATTCTCTCCTCGAACATTGAAAATCTATGCCGTAGACTATGGATTACCAGTTCCATGCGGCGTATGATGAAGCAAAACTGGAGAAGCTTGTCTGCGAAACCTAGGCCAGAGGGTTCTTCTCTTCTGGTAGCACGGGTGACCAGGGGCCCAAGGAACATTGTTCCTTCCTGGTCAATGGTGTTGGACCCCTAATGTGGTTGCCCGAATAAGTGTTTCCAGCGTTTTTGCGTTGCTTCAGGTTGCGTTGTTGAAGGAAGGCATTAGCTAAGAAAACACTGTTCATGTCTATCCGAGGTCCTCCTAGATACCTCAACTCATACCCGGGAGGTAGCTCACTTCATACCAAGTGACTACAAAGGTACTTTGGCCGAGTGAGGGAGTGGGATCTGAGGAAGCTTTTCCAAGGGACCTACTTCCAATCTCTGGCAGTTTGACTAATTCTTCGGGATTAGTTTGAGTACCCCAAAGGGGCGCTTGCTGTCGCTAGAAGAAAGAAAGAACATATATGTATAACCAAGAAAAAAAATGATGGAAGACAGCACCTGTGTGATGGTACACCATGGGTAAGGCTTTCACAGCGAGACTCATGTGAAACCTACACATTTGATTGTACGTAATCAATGCTGAAATTTTGTGTTTTCGGCACCTGTAGTGTAGTGGACAGTATATTATTATTGCATTAGGAATACTACGTTTTTTTCATTACTCAAACTTGAGATGCCAGCAATTGATGGTTCAAGTCTATGTCGGTCATACGATTGAAGATCCGCGTCCATAAAAGTAAAAACGTGAATTCCATTGATTACCACAGAATCGATCTTAATTCTGGCTTACTAATTTAAGTATAACCAAATTATCTTTTTGATATCTTTGTGTTGAAACTTGGTTTCATTTAATATAATATTGCTGGCTGGAGCAAAGTTCAGTAGCATAAAACTTTTACCGAATCGTTCGTTACGCTGAATTAACATCCCCGATTTTTAGTCAAGAACATCTTACCTATTTTAGCATTAAAATTTCCCAGAATAATTTCAATGCCATCATTAGGATGGCGTCTTTGTATTCAAATTAATATGATGGAATTTAATATAATTTTATCTAGTCAATAAAATTGCTCACGAAATTTTGGTAGTCTTTTTTTAGATTAAATCACACCTTTTACACAGAATACAACGAGTAATATTTTGTAATGTGCTACCTAACGAAGTTAATTTTACATCTGAAGTTTCCCAGGGCAGTAGCTCGAGTTTCTTAATATTTCTGATATTTTTAAACTATTTTCCAAATGTTATGCAAAACAGGGGAGTTCTCATGTACGCTGATGATGTCAAACTACTTTACGGCGATACGAGTGATTTAATTAATCTTCAGATTGACATTGATATTTTTATGGGTTGGTGTGGAGTTAATTTAATAGAGCTGCACCTTGAAACTGCTAACGTATGGTTCTTTTTATCGGGCAAATGCAGTCATTTTCACTTGCTTTATTAGCGAATATATTGGATTCAGTTTTCACATTCCTCCATCATTGTGTGTTTAAAGCAGTAACTTTCATCCACACGAGAGTATATTGAACCTCATTTGACTTCCAACACTTCAGATAGGATAGGATAGCGCAATAGTGGAAACTATTAAAAGGCGAAACTGATTCAACGTTCCTACTGCCGAAGATGAATTTCAATGTTTCATGCAGCTACATCCAATTTCTCGGATTTTTATAGAAGAAACTATGCAAATCTTAATCCTTTCGAATTTGATTTGCTTTGGCTGATTTTTGCTTTTTTCGTTCTTGCCCACTATATTTTACTATCGCTAATGTCTAGACTTTGGTTTGTATGTGGTGAGAAGTCCGATTCGCTCTTCGCTTTTCCAAGACGAGAATAATATCTGCCCTAAATTTGTCCAGGTCGTACATAAAGAGCTGCATTCTCTGTCTGAGTATTCCAGATGCAAATTACGTTGTCAATTTTAGGAGGATTTCCTTGAGTATAATTTTGCAAAATCAGACAGATTTTCAAGTTTAATTATGTTGCATTTTATTCCTTGGAGCTCAGGCTCCACCAAACCAAGAGAGTGCGAGAAGAGAGCACTTAGGTTCCTTTTTGGAACACTTAAAATCTAGAAGGTCTGGAATTCGATAGCTCGACAATTACTAGAGGAATCGAAACAAAAGAGGAAACTTTTATGTTTTATTACTTTATACGAGTACATTATAAAATTGGGAATTTATGGGAAGATTCGAAGGGCAGCTGGTGAAGTGATCCTGATGGCGGTTGCTGACGAAAAGAACGCTGTAACCATCGAGATTAATAACAACAAAATACTAAATATTCATGAAATAATATTAATTCAAATTCGAGCCAATTTAATTAAACTTTATTTAATTCAATCAAATTTAATGTAATTCAATATAATTCATTATAATTCATGAAAATTGAAAAGCATTATAATTTACTAGAAAATTCATTATAATTTACTTAACTCAAAGAAGAGGATTAACTGTGTTCAACGTGTTGTATTCCTTTCTTTGCTGTTTCCTTTGTTAGACAAACCAACAGGGGTCTCTGAGGCTCAGTTTCAAATTTCCAGGCTCCACGACGTGAAATTCATGTGTCAGCTTAAGGTGCGAGGTCCACATTGGGCCTCCACGATAAAATGTTACTCTTGTCTCGCAGAAACGGTGGGTGATTAAGAAATCATGTTGTCAATATTCTAATTACGTCACATAAGTTCTCAATACCAAATGCTCTGAAATGTATTCCACTTATTCTTTTTTGAATAGTAAGTTCTTTAGTTTAAACAGTGAAACTCGCAATTTTGGTATCGTGGAACGTATTTCCACATCAAAGTCAACTTTATTAATTCCATTCAAATGTACAAAGTTGCTCCATTTACACTAAAACGACTTATTCTAGAAAATGCTACAATATTCCAGAGAGAACACATATTAACATAATGGGTGCAACAAAGACAAACATATTTACGGAATAGTGTTGTTTATCATAGATTTAATTCTAGAATGTTCTTATTTACAGATTAAGAAGGGAAACGATTACATACATATATCATACTTGAATGTTCTGGGAGTGGTTTTGATGATCTTTCTAGCATATACACTTAGAAAAATTACACTCATATACTACACAATGAATGCTAATTAATTATTATTATTATTATTATATATACATTTTTTGGTAATATAACACATTTATAATTTTTTTTCTAAAAATTTAACCTCATTATACCAAAACAGGGGAATTATTATTATATCCGACTTGAACCCTCTTAGAAACACGGTGCCGTCACCTTGCGAAAGCTTCTCTACAGCCCTTCAAAAACTTTATCAAGGATCTATAACGCATATCTGCCCTCTAATGAAAAATAATTATTTCCACAATTTTTCCAAATACACAGCATTCCAGACTACTGTTCCGCGGTCCAAACTCCCACACACAATCTTGTCGAGTCATCCATATAACACTTGCAAAGAAAAAGCGAACACGTTAGCAATTGCTGCAGCGCCCCTGAACAGATAGCTTTACAAAAGTGCGTACCTATTGCCGCTGCATAAAGATGGCAATAACTATGGCAATAGAGAAGGAGAATAAAATGTCACTGTTGTTTATGATTTTCGGATGTTACTCACACCGCTTCTAGAAAATTATCCTTAAAAAAGATATTCCCCCTCGCACCCTACAACATAGTAGAGTTTGCTTTGGTTACTTTTCCAATGAACGGCAAAAACTCCAGAGAGTATGAAACAGTATTGGAGCCTTGGTCTTCGGGTGAGGGTCTTGTGTTCGACAAAAAAAGGATTTATGATTTTAGGAAATTAAACAACATCCGCATCCGGATAAAAATCTCCAAAAAAGAAACTCTTAGCTGCATACAGTGTGGTATTTAAGGGACCGAGAGAGATAAGACATCTCACACACACACACACACCACTGCCACCACATAATTACACACACATCGTTAACAAATATTCACAAATGAAATTTTTGTAGGATTTCTAAGTGCAACGTCCTGTGTTAAGAAGGTGTTTTAAAGCATCTATAAAATTGCGACAGTAAAGAAACCCAAATCAAAAAATTAGCTTGGGAGAAACAGATTTACATTCATGTTTTCAAATATTATTATTATTATTATTTCCTTTCGTGATCCCCTAATTGTTTTATGAGGTAACGAGTAATTTCTAATTCTGACTGTTATTATGTTCGGAATAACTTGACTACTTTTCGGAATTTTCCAAGTTAAACGTTTAAACTCTTCATGGAAATAATGCAATCGAATATCCGTCGAACAACTTAAAATTAATGCTTCTTGAATACGTAAATAACGCCTGTTATTGAAATTCAACTCTTACATCATTCTGGTGGCCGTTGGAGGTATGAATCGTATGAAGTGGCAAATTAAACCACTAATTTTGAATAAAATCGTTATGAAAACAAGGACGATAACACTAGCCAACAATGTTTTGAACTATAATAACCAAATATCTTTCCTAGGGCAATTTAACGGGCCGAATTCGAATCTGTGATTGGTTTTTGTCTAACACGTCAGGTTTTTGAGATGCAGAAGAAATGTTTTTCCACGTTTTTTTACACAAAAAATCATTAGTTTATTTAAAAATCAATGAATTTTCGAAAGTGAATGGCGTTATTTCAACGTCGTTTGTATTTTGTTGGTTCGGTTTCATGTACTAGAGTTCAGCAATAGTGATCCAACATGCTTTTGTCCCAAAATCCTTAACAATTTCTTTAAATTTTCATTAAATCTTGGTGAGCACGCTTCCCTTGTTCGTCGCTCACGTACTTAGATTTTGTGGAAAAAAAATCTACATACCAATGAAGAAAATGCATTTTGAGTGATATCCTTGCACCTAATTCGTGATAATATTTCAATAATTCAGCAACAACTTGCCTGTAGTTTTCACTCTTATTGTGTCCAAGAAAACTGAAAGATGTCCAGGTTGCATTCTCTTTCTCCATAAACATTGTGAAAAACTGTCATCAATAGCTTCCTGAACTGAGGGCCAACAAATATGCCTTCTGTGATTTTAGCATATGAAATTTCCGGGAAACCGCTAACAAATGTTTAAATGCTGAACCATCTTTGTACAGAGCCTGGACAAAGTTCTTAAAAAGACCCAGTTTTATGTGCAGCGGCGGAAGAAGAACGTCATTTGGATCAATAATTGCTTTATTTGAAATGTTTTGTTTTCTTGGTGAATACTTAGTTCTTTTTGGCCACTCTGTTCTGGCGTAATGGAGACATGTAGTGCGACTATCCAATAGATAAAGGAAACAACAATATTTTGAGAAACTTCCTTGCATACCAGTCTCCCTCTAAAGTACTGGAATTGAAAAATCGAAATAGGTCTCTTGCCATTTGATGACTTGCATAAAACAGTTTTGCAACTGTTGCAAAATATTGTCGGTGTGCACGATTTGTTCAAGTTTCTGAAAGCAAAACCAAAATAATGTAAATACTTGTATGCATATTTTAATGATTCTGATATTGCATATCCTTTTTCTCCAACCAAAATAGCTCGAATCTGTAACACACGATCTCCCTGACATGCTTAAACTACTAGGAAGATTTAAAATGAATGTGGCGTTCGGTCAAATTAATTATTGTCAAATTGTAGTGTCAGTATTGACTGTTTTACAGTAATGCCAGCAAGCGATAAAAAATGAACAAGACGTGATAGCCAGACGTTACGCCAGATTTGAATTCAGCGCACCCTGATTAGTTAGAAATATGTTTCGTTTCTGCAGTAAATTTTTTTTTCAAATTTGTGGATCAATGTAATTCGAGGATATACACTGATATGGCCTAACACCTAATAGCGATGCTACCTCCAGGATGAAGGAGCTTACGACGCCTCGGCTGTGAGATTAAAATTTGTTTTAGAAGCTTTACATTTCTAAATAGAATGGAAAACAATTTTTAGTTCAGCAGTCTAACAGCCACACAAAGAAGCCACATGGCACCATTGCTCTAACCTGCTCAAAAATAGGTTGACCACGTGATTATATATGGATGGTGTGTCTCTAGAGCGTGCTTGTGATCCCGACTGTTACCTGGTTGAATTTAAGGCACTCTGGATGAACTGCATACTCCCGAGATAGTTATAGCCTGATGCAAGAATTGTTTTGACATGACGCCCCTAATCTTAACGTTCTTGATTCCCAATGGTGACCTTTTACACATTATATGGTTCCTACCGCAAAACTTGTACTCGTACTTCGTTATGAAGAACAGAGTTCAGGCTAGTTTTGAATATATTAAATGTATTGAAGAAAATTCTATTGCATTTGTTGGAAAGGATACTGCATGTATGGCATTTGGCTCATTGGTACTACGATTGCAATCTGAGCGTATAATGTCTTATATTCAGAAAAAATCGTCCAAGTGTTTGTACCGACTACTGCAATATCAGTGTTTTACAACCCGTTCATACAATTCTACTGAGTAGGATAAATGAAAGGTCTTTCTCTTCATTTTGATCAGATTTTATCGGTAAATTTCATTCTAGTGGATCTATCACCGGCCAGATATCCACTCAGTGACAAATCCAAAAGAAGAAACAAGGAAAATATATGGACTGACGCCATATTTTATCGATTGTAAATCTGCCTTCCTCAGATGCAGTGAGAGTTGAATTATGCCATGTCCGGATTCGATATTCCATTGAAGTCCAAACTTTTTTTTTTGGGTTTTCACTAAAAGTGGGCAACGAGTTCAATTAGGCATTTTACACCGAACAACGATTCAGATAGTTTAATAGTTTAGTTTAATATCGTTCGACGACTTCAACATACTTTGGGAGATGATTATGAGGAAGTGCTGCAGTATACATTACTGATACCATCTTTACTAAAAAAGAACTTGTTTTTTTTTTGCGTACGTTGATGGCATACGATATGTTATTGCGGCCTCTGCAAATACCGAGAAGGCGTCAGCAAAAATGGATCTGGCGAAAAATGGGAACAAAACCAGGGGGATGATCTCAACTATTAGGAAGAGACAAACAGATGCTACTTCGATGGAAGAAACAATTTGTTGAGGATGCGATATTACGGCGAAGAACGTTCAAATACTCCCAACATTAGCCCTATACTTGTCAAGCTATGCGGTAATGGATTAATCACATCTTGTAGTCTTTGAAAAGGAAAAAGAGTGCTTCTATTTGGTAAGACCTGGTAAAACAACAAATAAATTGAAAAATTACAAAAAATATTAAAATATAAAAAATTTAAGAACTCATTTTGACAAAATAACTTTATTAATATTAATTACTGTAACTATACTATACTAATACTAATTTAAGAACCCCAACTATTCTTCATTTAGCGTCTGACATAATAACTTATACCGAGTTGTCAATTAATCGATTTCGAAAATAAAGTTAAATAAAACACGCATAAAGCTATGATTCCGATTAAAACTTTTATTTTATTATAATGCTGGGACCATTATGTATGAAACACAATGCCTTTTAAGTGACGGCCTCTGGATTACTTGCAGCAGTGGATCCTTTTCAGGTAGTTTTTGCACTTTTTCGCTTACTTCGGTCGGTATCTCGGTGATAACTTGAGGAATGTTGGTTTTAAAATACTCTAACGTCTGGGGATTATCCGCATAAACACGCTCTTTGCCCTACAAAAAAAAGTCTAACTGCGTCAAATCGCATGATCTTCGTAACGCATTCTGGAAACTTCTTATGCTAAACAGTGAACATCGGCCATATTGCGCGGTTCGTGGCACCGTCTTGTTGAAACCGCATATCGTCCAGTTTATAATCTTCAATTGGAGGCCAAAAAAGTCAGTTATCATACGATCATAGCGTTCTTGACTGAAATTCGGGTTATCCACCACACTTTCACTAACAGAAGCCATGTTTCCTGAAGTGCGCATATTGCGATGATGCACAGGCCTGATCACATCTGAAACACTTCCAGACTCTACAAAATTTGTTTATAATCTTGCCAATTTCTTGCACAGTAGGTCTATTATGAGGACTATAATCACCCCGTAATGCACGAAAAGTCCTTACGTTTGAATCGCCACTTTTGTAGTAAGTTTTAAAAATGTTTGCTCATTCTTCGATTGTTAAACGATCCATATTCGTAAATGGAAATCCTTTCACAAAATAAATAACACTTCACAGATCGGCGGTTTTGAAACCATTGAAAGGTTAACCCTTATAGTCGGAATGTTTACGTTAACCCATTAGACCCGAAATAAATGACAACGTAGAAAACTAAATAAGTCTATAGAACCATGCGTTTAACTGGTTTGCCTACAAAAACTTTGGTCTGGCAAGGCATAGGAGAATGACGACATCTATTTTTTGATGGATATTGATGATTATATGTACTGACCAGACTGCTCATATGGTCAAACTATTTATTACATCAACTAGATTCAATTTTAAGCAATAGTTCTGCGAAATTGGTGAAGCATTTAAAGAGAAACAGTAAATAGTTGTCAATCACAATTGACGTATCCTCAATGAAATATCTACTGGGATTTCAAAGCAACCATTTTTCTTCGCCCCTCTATGGTTTCGGTTTCTTTTCTTTTGGAGAAATACCCTTCAGTTTTGTAGCGTTCAAAGTGTTTTTGTCAAATTAGCTGTGAAATTTTAAAGAGATTCTTCATTATTTGGCCATGACATTGATGGATAATTCGACATTTCTTTGCGCCACCGCAAAATTACATTACAATGAGAAATGTAACAAAGTAACCAAATAAATTGCATTTACATGCATCATACCCAACGGTCTTTCTTGCAGCTTATGTTGGAGGTTTTCGAAATATCAAACCTTGTCAAAGAAAATCTCAACGTTCTATCATCCCTTCCATCTATCAGTCAGTCAGTCTCTGCTGGGTGGTTTGCAAAGTGAATGGCAGGACGAGCAAATTGGTCATTGTTGTGATGTATAGTGCGTAAAATTGTTCAATTTATGGCTTTATTACAATTACGTGTTTTGTCTGTACTTTAAAATTCGGACCATTTAAGGGTTGCGGTCTACCAAACGCGTTACGTAGAACAATGTCTTTTGTGTAATGGCACGACGAACGTTTCCGGTGCGTATTAAAATGGCTGTATCCGGTGAACACCGTGAGTCCGCATGTCTGTTGCTGCAGACATTATAATGAAAGGAATATTATTTAAAATAATGACGACATCGCTGATGATGGCCATGTGAGATGGATGGGAAAGATAAGAAGGACGGCTAGCACTTCCGTGGGCAGATGGTGTTGATAATGATGCGGTTGTTATTTCTGGTTAATTGCGCCAAGTGAGAAAAGTTTAACGGTAAATCGAGATTTTGGTTGATTTTATCGTGTTTCACATGTTCACAAGTACATTTTTTTATTATTTTGCAGAAATCATTTTTCTATTGTCAGCTTTAAATGCTACTGTCCATTAATGTGCGGGTTTGTCACGGACAAGGTATAAGTATGGTTAGCAAGATGATTTCAAATTAAGATATATGCGGCTGTGCTGTTAGCTGAAAGTTGTTAAGTCTTTAAACAACTTCGAATATGATTTGATTTGTTCTACGTCGATTCGAATGCCGATGTAAACAATGCTCGCTTATAACATTTGTGTCTACTAATAAATTACACTTTTTTGGGATTTGGTAGATCTTCGCGCGCTTTCACATTTACTAAAATGTGTGAGAAGTACATGATTGGTTCAAGCAAGGCTCTAACCAAAATTTTGTTAGTCTACAAGTGTACAGACGATGTGGAATGACAAAAGCTTATATACTAAGCAGAATGGATTGCGTTCTACAGATTCATGGGCGAAGTATCGACTCATTGTTTAAAAAGCGAATGGATAAAATACAGATTCTTATTATAATATGAATGGCTCAGATGCCAAATCGATTAACTCCATAAAGCAAATAAAGGGTGGCGCAATAGAACATGCATATTGCATCATCTTTTTTTGCGGGGTAGAAAGGGCGCGGGCGGGGGGGCGCCTACATCGTTGGGTTGGCGGGCTCATGGAGTTTTAGTCGCTATGAATCACTTCGACGGGAAGCGTCGCGCATTTTCCGTGCGCGCACTTTACGAGAACTCTCGTTCATATATTGCTACTAGGCGACTATATTGTGCTGAATATGGACTACGGTGAATTAGTGAAGCTCCGAGTGGTAATTTAATTAAAATATGGGTAAAGGTTTTGAAGAGACGGGTTCAACATTTAAACCACAAGCAAATGGTCGCCCAAGAACATCTAGGACCGACGACAATGTTGAGAGAGTTATGGAGTCAGTACGAGGAAATCCACAAATATCGACTCGCAAGAGATCGTCTGTCTAACAATTATCGCGACGAAGTTTGCAACGAATTTTAACATTGGATCTTAAACTGCATCCATATAAGCTGCAATTAACACAAGAATTGAAAGAGTCTGACTTCATAGCAAGGCTCGCATATGCTAATGAAATGCTTAATCGATTTTCCAATTTTGACAATATCCTTTTCTCTGACGAGACTCATGTCCTCATGAATGGGTTCGTAAACCGTCAAAATTGTCGTTACTGGAACAGTGAAAATCCCAAAATCAAACACCAGAAACCATTGCATAGTCCTAAAGTGACAGTATGGGCAGCAATCTCTGGCAGATGAATAATTGGTCCTTTTTCCTTCGAAAATGCGCGGGGCCAAAACGTCACGGTTAATACGGAACGCTATGTTGAGATGTTGGACGGATTTTTGTCTCCAGAAATTGAAAATTCAAGAATAGTGAATTCCAGAACTTGGTTCCAACAAGCTGGAGCTACCTGTCACACATGAAATGACTCCATGGCGGTGGTGAAGCAGACGTTCCCTGGCAGACTGATTTCGAAAAGAGGTGATATCCCATGGCCCCCACGTAGTCCAGACTTGACGCCTCTTGACTTTTTTTGTGGGGATACCTCAAACACAAAGTCTACAGTAATAATCCAAGAAACATCGTTCAGCTCAAGGAGAATATACGTGGTGAAATGGCAGCCATTACACCAGTATTACTGAAGAAAGTTTTCAATAATTTTCGTTTGCGGTTAGAGGAGTGCCGTCGTAGAGAGGGTCACCATTTAGATGATGTTATTTTTAAAAAATAAACTCCATTTATTACTCTACAATGCATAAGATTTATTTTAACCATACCTTTTATATTTATTTTTTAATATATTTTTTAAATATGCACGTTCTATTGCGCCACCCTGTAGTTGAGAAAAATGAGAAAATAGTATATATTATAAGTCATAATTCCAGTTAAATCCTAAATTTGAATTGATGATGTAGACTGCATTACTGCAGATGTATCTTATATCCAACGCCATTTTGAAAGTACGAGATGGATAACATGGAATATATCGTTATTTTTATTACAATTTTTATATGATTAAAGGAGTTAATCGATTTGGCTTCTGAAAAAAATTACTAATTCAAAATCATTTTTAAATTTGTTTTTATACCAGAAAAGTAAAATATATACATTAAAAAAAAAAAAACAATAGTAACTGTTCTATTACATAGCCAAAATTTAATAGTTCAAACAAAAAGTTGAGAAAAATTAAAAAGAAGTAGGTTTATATTGCTTTGGAACGTTCAATTATAAATTAACCACAAATTATTATATATACATTTTTTTAAGATTTTAGAAAAAAAATAAATTAGAATAACTGCTCTGTTACATATATTTTTTTAAATTGATTTATCAGCAACGTAAATGATGTCTTCTTCGTAAGCTGCATTTGAGCTCCCGTCATTTCGATTCGTCCTTAAAATTTAAATTTACATTTATTCTGAAATTTTAATTATTAGTACTTTCTTCTGAGACGATTAGAATGCAACTGATTCATAATTTCTATTTCTTTGTGATTTGTGATGAGACACCAATAATAAATAGGTTACAGTTGTTATCTCATATGTCACAATTGAAAAAAGAAAAGCAAAGAATGTACAAGTTAGAGCAGGTCGGTAACAACGTGATTGCGCGTAGTTGCAATCGAAACTTATTAATAATAAAGTTGGTTGTAGTTTGGAGAATAACTTTACGACAAACAGAAAGAATAACTTATAGAAGAAACAGTGAATTGGATTGTAGAAAGTGATTTAACTGACATTTTAAATCGATTTACATTTCAGTATGGAGTTAATCAGATTGGCTTCTGAAAAAAATTATTACTTTTCAATGGCTAAAAACATTTTGTCATTTTTATTTTTACTAAGTTTTCTTA
The DNA here is from genome assembly GCA_019455685.1 of Philornis downsi. Lineage (NCBI taxonomy): Eukaryota > Metazoa > Arthropoda > Insecta > Diptera > Muscidae > Philornis > Philornis downsi. The sequence continues at coordinate 353,273 of JAHXMU010000507.1, forward strand.
TGAACAGTATCAATTTGGCATCTATTAAGTACTTTGACTTTAAAATTTCGAAAAATTCAAAAAGTGGAGTTAATCGATTTGGCATCTGAGCTATTCATATATATATATCGACTTGTTCTGTTTTTTCAAATAGAAAGTTATTCGTTTACACTTCTAACCAAAGGAATGACAGTATTCATTATTTAAAAAGACAAAGATGTAACTTCCAGAATTAAGCGTTTAGATTGGCAATTAACTTTGGACCAAATATGTTTTATAATTTTTTAAGACGATTGTGCGATGCCCGCCTTTCTGGCTGTTTCGTAGACGGACCAACAGTGGACGGACGGAATTGTCGTTAATCTGTATACAACTTTTTAAACTTTTTTTCTTTTCACAGCGTAATATTTTGTATGATAGCAGTCGGAGATTGTAAACGGATGGTACAGGGTTGCCCATATTCGACGGACCCATGTTATAAAAAAAAAAATCAAAGAAAAAAATAAAAATTTGGATGTTGGCAATCTTATTCATTTAATTTGTTCCAAGTAGATTTGTTTAC